>BQNB010019257.1:0-67083 GCA_026074375.1 Tanacetum coccineum
GGTACGTTTTTAGTCATTTAAGTATGTTTTTAATGGAAAATGGTATGTGTAATTAAGCACATACCAGACCGAGACTTTCTTAATTTCTAACAATCTTCCCCTAAGGGAGGTCACTCAGTCCTAACAAATAGTCTGATGTATTCGGTCTTTGGTCGTCCACCAACATAAACCTCCAGCCTTCGCATATGTCTTCTTTCTTTAAGGACTGTCTCAATCCTTCTCAACATCACTTTAGATCTTTGGACGTCTCTCTGACCATTCTCTGTTGTCCAAACATTCGTACCTTTGTCCAACTTGATTTAGCCTGAGCATGCTCACCAATTGGTCTCGAACCTTAGTTAAAGTCCCATCACAAAACTTATAAATTTCATCACCTCTCATAAACCTTTTCATCTCATTCCGACCTTCATAGACTACTCCAAATAGTTTTAGGCATGTTATGTACGTAGCATGATGCTCGATCTTTGGGATGCCCATCTGTGGCTTGATGATATTGAGACTCCTTTGATAACTTTCAACACCTAGTTGAACATATACAACTCTCTTTCTGATGATGGGGCTATTGCATAAGATAATACTTCGTATCTCCTACAAGTTGTTTCAGTTTGCCTTAAGCTTTAAGCACATACATATCTTCAATATCATTTAGATTCAATCGGCTAAAATCAGATTCCTTGAATTTATATTTCTTCTTGTTAGCCCCTGTCACAGTGATACTCTCCAAGAATCCATGCTCGTACAATTCATCTACTATCACTTCATCCACAAACGTAATCTTGAAGTCAGAATATACTTGTCCAGGAGATGTAGCAGATCTTTTACCTCTGTAGACAAGTCTTTTCATATTCTTCCAATAATGAATTCCAAGCATAGCATCCATGTCATAATTAACCAAGGTCTTCATGTAAAGTTTTCCAATGTCTTCTTTAATCCATCCATGCTTGTACTCAAAAGCATGGCGTTTGGTGACAGACAAGGCATACTTTCTTTTCTTTAGATTTTTGTTTCCAGTCATTAGAATTTGGAGATTGATTCGCGCAAGCTCACCCCTTAAAACCTATCTATATTTGATATAAATACACCAAGGGACGAAATCACGCGAGTGCAAGAAACCGGAAGCAGCATAGGGTGTTCCCGGGTCGTTATGTCCCAACGAGGCTGGAATGGAAAATCGCAAGACGATTGATGATTGGTGTTTGAATATGACAAGGATACGATTATGATATGGCACTAACACTGAAAGCAAATAAAAATTACACAAAGATCATAAGCTGGAACAAGAATCAAAGCCAGCAAAGGCAAAAACACTAAAAACTTTTACACTAAGGCACAAATAAACTTCTGGATATGGATAAGTGTCAACAACTTCATTAAATCTTTCTTTTGCATCTGAACTTGTGACCCATAAGTAATCTGTGTATTCAGCAGGAGCAGCTATGAACCATCTTGGATGTTCACGTGTCTTTCCAGTAGACAAAAGTTGCTTGTCACGATCACTTGCATCATACATGGCTTGATCATTTCTTATAGATGATTGACTAGCAAATATTGACTTCTTGTATCTTTTCTCCCCCTCATGATTGTCAGGATGGTCCTGATTATCGTGAGTTTGTTTCCTCACGTTTGTTGTCTTACAGGAGTCTTTTGGAACTGTTTGTTTGTCCTGTTCAACAAATTTTGATAGAGCAATGTACAGATCAGTTTTCATATCACCTATGATAGAATCTAGGTTGTTAGTCATCATTTCATAAAGTGTTTCTTTAAACTCTAGGATTGTAATGTTGGTACTGGACAGAGCTGGTGAAGAGGTGAGAGTAATCTGCTCAGTACGAAGAACATGTGAGACAGCTTTATGAAGACGTAGTCGGATAATATCAGAAACTAGTGTTGGAGCATGATTCTTTACTTCTTGAATAACTTTAGCAGAAACTGATTCTTAAACTGCAACTAGAACTTTGTGAGTAATGAATTCATGCAGCTTTCATTGTTGTTCATCAACTTTCTCACAAAGAGCCTTGAATTGCTTTGACAAAGGATTAAATCTTCTTGCATTTGTTACTATCCGACATACGTGCTTCTTTTGCTTTGAGGCTATTAGTTTTGTTGTGATGATTTTGTGATAGGAGTAGATGGTATTTGATCATCATCACTGGTGATGAGATGTACCTGCAAGTTTAAATTTTGTGCTAATCCATCTGAAGGATGTTCATATGCACTTGATGTACAGCTTGTTAGCTTAGGATTTCCCCTTGGAATTGCCTCCAGGGTTAGAGTTTCATCTGGTGTAATTAGCACGTAATCTTCCCTTGTGTAACCACGTTGGTCTGGTCTGGCGGGTTCGGTCATAGTGACCTCTGGTACAATGATCGTTTGCAACTCAGGGAGTCGATCTGGATCAACAGAGTCGCCAATTGGTTTCTCCTTCCCAGAACTTTTGTCACGGGAGTTTAACCCTGACGTTCCTGCAGTCCCCGGCAAGCCAACGTCCTCCAAAGAAGGTGCAGGGTTCTCGTTCAGGTAACGTGCCTCAAGGGCTTACAAAAAGCTCTTTTTATAGCCGAAGTCTTCATCTTGCAGCTTGTGCTTCTTTGGAGAGATAAAAAACAAGTGTGCTTGTTGTGTGAGGAGAGTCTAAAACAAATCCCAGCCTTTGATTTCTTTTGAGCTTCCTTAGAGACAATCTCAGCCATCGAAATGCTTTTGGGAATGGAGAGGGATTGCCAACATGGCATTTTGACAACGGGGGGGGTAGTAGGGGATGAAAATGATTTTGGCTAGGGAAGAGTTGTTTGCAGGAAAGAAGTAGGGGGCGACATACAAGTTGGAAGTGGTTTGTGTTAGGCGGAAAGATTGGCTTTAAGGGTAAGTTGGCATTTGGTCCCCTCAAGGAGTATTAACTTAAAATAATCTCTACCCGGTGTTGCAACTTTGGTCCCTCCTTTCTTTAACTATTGTAATACAACTTTAACTTGCAGTTTTTTTTTTTTTTTTTTTTTTTTTTGTTTTTTTTGTTTTTTGTTTTAGCCCTCAAGTTGTATTTTCTTCATTTTGATGCTTTTGATATTTGCCTTTCCACTCCGGCTTGGATTATTTGTCATTGCTTTCACCATTTTTGTTCGTTTCTTAATATCCGTTTGTCCTGCACAATACAAATGCAAACATACAAAACAAATGTATTTTTGGGTATGTTTGTGTTTATCATTTAGGTGCGCTTAATATGGAAAATGGTTTGTGTATTTAAACCCATATCAAAATCACCCTTACTAAGGTATTGCCGTGTCCGCACGCAATGTTATGAAGTACACACGCAAGAAAACTAAGAATCTGGATACTCCCATTCGACTAATTACCTCGAAAAGTAGCAAAGTGTTTGTCAAGGGAAACAAAAGAATAAATAGTTTTGACAAGTCCCGTTTTCACCATTTTTATATGTACACTAACTATCACTATTTTTGGATTTTCCTTTCTTTTTCTTTTCTACCTGCTCGACTTCCTTTATTTTATAAACACTGGGATCATAGAATAGAGAAGCGTCCATAGAATAATCCTACGATGTCCTGGACGATAGAATTAATCTTCCCGATTTTCACTAGATCCAAACCAAGCAAGTAAACAAGATCATTTGTCAATATCATCTATATTGTTAAGCACTCATAACTGATGACTTGTGAACTTGTAACTCCCAACATGGATACATGGATTTTGAATTGTGTGCTCATTTCGACCAACCATAGAGCCAAACGTATATTCTAGTTCGTAATTCGAGATGAATCACGACTCAAAGCAACAACTAGTAGGAACCTTGTAACTTGAGTTAAAGAACGTAAATTTTAACCCTGTAGAACTTTTTTGCAACATCTGTTTTATCATAAACATAAGCTCTTACAGCTAGGAATGCGTTGCTTAGTTTGAACACCTACCTAGGCCTCGCTCCCTAGTAGGATATCACAACCAACGACCGGTGTTCTTAGTTTGAAAACCCACCCCGTTGCTAGCGTAGTGGGAAATCACATCAACACCTTCTTCCTAATATGGCTAAGGATAGGTGTCTTAGTTTGAACCCTCACCTAGACCTCGCTTCCTGGTGAGATATCACAACACACCAAATCCCTAGAAGTAAAGACGTCTTAGTTTGAACCCCCACCTCGTGGTTAGCGGAGTGGGATATCACGACACATCTTTTTACTTGCTCCATATACTCAAATGTATGCTTCATTGGCATAATTTTAATATTCATGCATTTTTGCATTCATATTTCATTCATGCTTCTTTGGCATTTTAACTTTCAAATCACTAAGAACAGAGAAAACTCGTTTTAAAGAATCAAGTTACAAAATTTGAAGCTTTTTCTAAAAACATCGATTGACTTAGTTGAATTGAAATGAGCACGTATGATTAGGTGGATTAAAAGCTAATGGGAGAAAAAGCCACAAGTTACTCATATAAGCTTTAGAAGAATCTTGCTCAGCACATAAACTTATATTTAACTCTATCACTTCTTGTTCTTCACCTTATTAAAATTCAAAGCAATAGAATTCGTGAAAGCTTAGCCTACAATTGAGGAACTAGCTAGGGCTCAACACGCCCGATCGAGTCAAAAATTATTCTCATTCTACCCATTAGGAAAGTCGAAACTGTGACAAAACACTTATTTTATTTTTGAAAATTTTTAAAATTTTTTTCATTTTTTTTTTGGTATTTTTGCAAAAAATTGGTGGTAAAAACGGGATTACATGATAACAACGGCTGCAGGCAAAAATCAAATCGAAGATCCCCTCCCCCATACTAGAACTAAACATCGTCCTCGATGTTTTGAAAGGGGCACCTACGTAAATCTAAGGCCGTTTATTAAGTGTGCCAAAAGATAAAACGTTAGTCGATTAGATTTGGATACTGGACTCCCAATATGAAGCTGAGATGTGAAACCTTGATAAAAATACAAGCACGAGGTTCTCTTCCAAATCCGGGCAATCCTGGTTAATTAACAACACAAACACGAAACACGGGTAATGGAAAAGGTAAACCTCCACACAACAAGAAAACACTTATTCATTTCTACACAATACTATGATAAGCATGGGGTGCCTCCCACGAAGCGCTTGTTTAAGGTCGCTATGCTTGACCCGTCATCTGAGTTTATTGGACATTGGGGAATGTGTGGAGATCTGGGACTACCAATTGTGGTACGTCCCCTCCAAAGTAGTGCTTAATACGATGACCATTCACTTTGAAATTTGGCCCGGAGTTTTGAGATAACTCGATGGTGCCGTACGGGAAAACTTGTGTGATAGTGAATGGTCCTGACCAGCGGGTTTTAAGCTTTCCTGAGAAAATCTTTAATCTAGAGTTAAAGAGGAGGACTCGATCACCGACGTTAAAAACGCGGTTCTTGATTTTAGAGTCGTGAATCCTCTTTGTCTTTTCTTTATAGATTAAAGAGTTCTCATAAGCTTCATCACGGAGCTCATTAAGTTCATTCAGCTGAACTTTCCTGTGGTCACCAGCGGTTTTCAGGTCAAAGTTCGTATGTTTCAAGGCCCAGTAGGCCTTGTGTTCTAACTCAATTGGCAGATGGCAGGCTTTTCCGTAAACCAGCTTATATGGAGTACACCCAATGGGTGTTTTGTAAGCGGTGCGGAAAGCCCATAAAGCATCATCGAGCTTATCTGACCAAAAGGTACGGTTTTCGCCCACGGTCCTTTCAAGAATTCGTTTCAAACCACGATTGGATACCTCAACTTGTCCACTTGTTTGTGGATGATACGCGGTGGAGAGACGATGAGTGACTCCGTATTTAAGCATGACCTTTGCAAATTGGTCATTGCAAAAATGGGTTCCGCGATCACTTATGATTGCACGAGGGGCACCGAATCTGGCGAAGAGAGATTTAAGAAATTTGCAAACAACTCGGGCGTCATTGGTGGGGAGCGCTTTTGCTTCAACCCATTTTGATAAATAATCAACGGCCACGAGGATGTATTTGTTGCCTTTGGATGATGGGAATGGCCCCATAAAGTCAATGCCCCAGACGTCAAAGATTTCACAAACTTGGATGGAATTTTGTGGCATCTCATCACGTTGTGAAATTTTTCCTTGACGTTGGCATGAGTTGCAGTTTTTAACCAACTCATGGGCATCTTTGTAGATTGTGGGCCAAAAGAATCCGGAATCGAAGACTTTTCTTGCTGTGTAGTTAGCACCGTGATGTCCACCGGTGGGACCATCGTGGCAAGCCATGAGGATGTCATGGGCTTCTTTGCCAAAAACTTGCCCAGAAACACAACGTCTATATCACCCTGATCAGCACAGATCATGAATAGGAAAGGTATCATCCCAAAATAATGTTGACATCCTTGAAGAAAATTTATTTTTTATTGGGATGTCATTCCTTTGATAAACGAATGTATCCTGCGCATGGTAGTTGCAAAAACTGCAAACCATGGGGTACTTTGATATTGAAGAGCGAATAGAACCAAAGAGTTTCAGGGACATGCTTCAGTGATTTTCTTGTTCCTTGAGTATTGTCTGATGAGGGTTTTCAAGTCTGACAGTATGATCGGCGCGGATTCACAAGCTCCTTTTTTATTGTCATCGCATCTTTCAATATCAAATTCATGGAGCAATAAGAATCAACCGCATGAGTCCTTGCTTAGCATCCTTCTTGGCAAAAGAGATACTTGATGCAGAATGGCAGTATACACATGCTTTTGGACAGAACAAGATATACCGAATTTTTCTCAAAGGCATATACAACGGCAAGTAATTCCTTTTTGTAGTATGTAGTGAGTTTGAGCCTCGTTCATAGTTTTGCTTAGCATAGGTATAGTTGAAATGCATGTTTGTTTTCTTTGCCCGAGGACATTGCCCCAATTGCGAAGGTCGCTACAATCGCACATTAGTTCAAAGGGCAAGTCCCAAGTCGGAGCAATTAAGATTGAGCTCAGTCAATTTTTTTTAAGTGGATTAACGGAATCGATGCACTCTTCAGAAAGAAAAATGGAGTCATCTTTTTCCAAGCAAAGAGCATAGGAACGGGCAATTTTTGAGAAGTACGAATGAATTCGTCGTAAAAACCGGCGTGCCAAGGAAACTACGATACCTTTGACAGTAGTACGGATGAGGATATTTAGCTATTACTTCGACTTTAGCTCTATCAACCTCAAGTCCTGATTGAGAAATTTTGTGTCACGAGAACAATGCCGTCTTGCACCATAAAAATGAGCTTCTTCCCCCAGTTCAAAGACAAATTGTGTCTTCACACCGCTTCATCACATGTTTCCAAATGGTATGGCATAAGAGAAAGATTCCCGAAGACCGAAAAGTCATCCAAAGTACGTGTCCCTCGTTTTTTCAATATATCGTGGAATATTGCCATCATACAGCGTTAGAAATTGTAACCCGAGAGCCATGCATAAGCCCAAAAGGCATCGCGACGATAAGGCAAAGGTTCCGTATGGCAAGTGAAGGGTGTCTTTTTCTTGATCTATTGGGTCAATTGGGACCTGAAAATAACCCGAGAAGCCATCGAGGAAACATAGTATTGGTTTCTCCTGCTAGTCTTTTCCGAGCATAGTTGAGTCCTTGAAGGGCAATGGAAAGTTGGTCCTTTGGGTGGCTTCATTAAAGCCTTTCTGTATTCAATACATACTACTACTCGCATCCCGTGACCAGTCAGTAGGAATTTAGTTCATTCTCATCATTTGTGATCAGACGGTTATGTCCTCCTTTCTTAGGTACACAGTGTACCGGCTTACCCAAGTGGCTTCAGAGATGGGGTAAATCAATATCCCAGCGTTAAGGAGGTTTTCAACCTCCTTCTTGATAACGTCGTAGATTTTTGGTTTTACCCTTTGCGCTGACTTTGCACAATGGTTCAAAGTCCTCTCCATTCTAGAATTTTGTGAGTACAAAATTCTGGCTATACATCCTTTATATCGAGAGTTTCCCAACGAGGCTGCTTGGTAGGGACTTAAGGAACCTTGAGAAGAGCTGCCTTTTCTCAAATTTTAAGTCTTTATCAATATGACAGCAACATGTCGTCACTTCTAAAAATGCGTATTCCAAGATGGGGGTGGCATTCCTTGAGTTCAACTCGGGATGTCATAACGAAGATTTTAATGTATTTAGCATCACAGAGTTTGAGGTTTCTTTCCTAACTCCATGCAGATATTTTTCTTGATTGGGAGGGGGGGTGGTGGTGTCACTGTTCAAAATTGCTTTCCTAAAGCAGATGTCCCCCTCAGAACCGATAATTTTTGGATCAACTTCAGATGAAAGTTGGATCATCTTCTAAGCAAGAAACGATCTGCTTGCTTCAAATAAAAGAAAAGCATTGTCCCCAGAAAGGAGTGAGATTTATAAGCAGTAGAAACAAAAGGCTCAAAATATGGAGTGGATTGCCACTCGCGAATCATGTTTGAAAAGCCTAGGACCATCTTGAAATACTATCACAAGCCATATCAATGACTCGTTTTGATTACCGTCATATGTTGAAATCAGCTGTGTATCTTGAAGTTTTTTTGGGGATCCAGATTAGAATGTGATGGCCTCTTGCCAACACGACGGGTAATCTCACCTTCAAAACATCAAGCAAAGCAATGACTGGTTCTTATCAAGAAACAACGCCCGAGAAGTAAAGGTACTCGGGGGTCTGGTTTCAAAATTAACACACGAAGGCAGCTCGAAATGAAATTTTCCCACATTTACAAATACATCACAGCGATACCGATCGTTTAGTGATCGATACGGCTCAGCTAGTATCTAGTGTCAAGCAGTCGGTCAATTCAGGAGTGATAGATTTGCTCCATATAGAATAAGTGCATGAGATTAATGCTCCCATCCAAGATCGGCCACTGCGTTGCCGATAATCCCCGTAATTTACATGGAATCAAAATCGCCAGGGTCTCCAAGTTTCTTTGGTAACTTGTTTGAGGATACCCGCTGAACAGTTCTCATTCAATAGGAGTTCTTGCCAATTCGCTCAATTTTTCTTGTTCCAATTAAAGGATTTTAAAGTCGATAGCAAATTTAGGCGATGAGCATCAAGGCATCGTAAAGCAAATCTCGAAACTCAATCTCTAAAGATTTAATAAATTTCGCGATTTGTCTGTTAGCTTTTTCGCTTGCGCCTTTCCATCATTTCTTTTGATGGAAATGGAATTGATGCTATTAGGAATAGGGAGTAAACAACAGAAGCAACATTGGGCTCAGGATTAGAGTTACTAGACTGAATTTGAATAACAGGAAGGTTGGAAAAACGTCTTTATGCTTCTCCGTTATAGCGGATGAGCGTGCATTGTTCCCTTTGTCACCGCGCGGTCGTAGCTGCTTTATGATTTGAACGTGGCTTTGGATGAGGTCCTTGATAGTAGACACGACCAGCACGATGTCGGTGAGCGTGAGAGACGGTGTTAGAAGAGCTTCCTTTGAGATGTTGTTCAAACAGATTGTGTTACGAGCGGGGGCGTTGAAAAGTGAGTTCCAGGGGAACACCTGAATAGAAGCGATTGATAAATATAGCAGTAACAAATTGATATTGTGAAAGCATGTCAGTCAAGATTTGCCTTTGGGAATTGCAGGTTTGACCTATGGTTTTTGCATGTTTCTCAACACTGCATCATTGGCGGTGATATATCTTGCAAATCCTGTTTTTTACACACCGTGTGTCAGGAGCAGGTCCTTGATGAGCTACTGGTTGATTGACCCGAAGGTCGATAAATCTGACCTTGGTTAAATTGTTTCCTCTGTTGTGATTTAAAAAAAAAGAAAAAGAAGTTATGTTCGCTCCCTCGATTGAAATATGTATTGCCTATTTGCATGAGGATTTTGAATGGAGGAAAAACCGAGGAGGTCTAATTTGAATTGAGACCATTGGATGTCGAAACCAGAAGATAGCTTGGTTGAAAGTGGCCGCAGCGGCCTGGGATCACATACTCTTGGTATAATGTCCACGATACATGTTGCTATTAGTCTGGCTGGACAGTTTTGATAAGAATGACCTCCCCCCACAAAGTATTAACACAACTTTGATCAACCGCTTTTTACGGGCGGAAGCTGGGGTTTTGGATTTCTTCTGTCGAGAATAAACAAAATAAAAATGCCCGAGACTCATGTCTTTGAGTTCAGCAACATCAGATGAGAGACTGCTGGGGGTGGAAGATCCTTGTACTCATTTTAGCTCCAATAGCTTTGTTTCATATTGACGTACCTTAGACTTCTCTCGAAGATTTTAAACATTCCTCGAGGCATTTGTCTAAGAAGTATACCAGCAGCAGCAGAAGTTCAATGCATCTTTGATTCAGTTGAGTTTAGGCATTATAAATGTAATCCGAGTTTATGCAATTCTGAAAACCCATGATGAGGGCATCCCCCTTACAAATCATTGAAGACCGATCCCAAGCCTATAAAACGTCTCATCAAATTTTTGCTGAAATCTTGTGATTCATTTCGAGAATTTGTCGATTTAAGAGGAGGGAAGAATTGTTAATAAATTTTGTAACAAGAAGATCATCCCATGTGTCAATCGACCGAGGTGGGTTTCTTTTGTCACCAATCCAATCCGGCTTAGCCCCTTTCGAGAGAAAACGGGAAAAAGCATAAGTTTAACTGACGTATTTTGGTACGTTCGAATCTTCATCGTAGAATGATTCTGTATGAAAAAACGGACTTAGCATTTGGGTCTTTCTTTATCAGTTCCAAAAAATTGCTTTGTTTTGGACAAGAATTCAGAAGACCATGCTTAATCTCAAAGGTATTCGCGTGTTTTTCGGAATAACTATCGCATCCTCGTACCCCTCGGGGTGCTTCGAGTAGATGCGCCATCGACATATCATAGCCATGCGTACGTATTGGGAGGATTGTTTATTTGGTTCTCAAGGGTTGGTGTTCAACAAAGTTTGTTGGACCTTTAGCTGTTGTCACGTTTACGGGCTTGAGAACGAGTGCGCATGCACAAAATAGAAATATAAAAAGAAAATTTACACTAATTTTTTTATTTTTCAATGATTTATCACAATGTAGTTTAACCGGACAATGAAATAAGAACAACTTAAACCAAATAACTACTACTTTACGGTAGCTCTTAAAATGATAAACGCACATGTGACGGTCAGAGTAGGTAATAAGCGCGAATCTTCATTTCTTCCTTATCGGGTCGTAGTTCCTAGGAACAACCCTCCTTATACCCACTTTTTAGCTTGTTTAACTTTTCAAGGTGAGCCGTACGTTGTAAGAGACACAAATGGCAAGTTTTAAATCTTTTGTTCGAGTTGGGAACCAACAATTCACCCCGAAAGTTATTATATAATACCTCAATTGAAGGAATATGATATTTTGGTATTTTTACCAATTTGTGAATTTATTTCTTTTATGGAAAATGTTTTTATATTTTTTGGTTTTTACTTTTGTTTAATGATTGAATAATTATACTAATAAAGAAAACTTTGAAAAATATTTTTGTACTTTTTATATTTTTGTAGAAGAAAAATATTCACAGATATAAATATAAATTGTCAATACGTAGCGATATTCTTTTTCAACCTCCCCGGCAACGGCGCCAAAATTTGACTCGCGCGAACTCACCCCTCAAATATGTAAACAAATACAAACATGTATAAATACACAACAAGGGACGAAATCACGCGAGAGCAAGAAAACCGGAAGTAGTATAGAGTGTTCCCGGGTCGTTATGTCCCAACGAGGCTAGAAATGGAAAATCGAAAGACGATTGATGATTTGTGTTTGAAAATGACAAGGATGAGGATTGGACACCAAACTTTAATAAGCAAATGCACATAAAAGAAAGGCAAAGAAAATAAGCTGGAACAAAATCAAAACTAAAAAAGGCAAAAACGCTTAAAAACTTTTACACCCGAAGGCACAAATAAGCATCCAAATAAACTTAATACCAAATTAAATAAGCAAACTAACTCTAAATAGCTAGCAAATACAAAAAGCACTTAAGCTAAATAACAAGCTAAACACAACATACTAACAGTATTAACTACCATTACTAACTTGGAGTTAAGAACTGCTACTTTGAGTTTAGTACTGTTAGCTTAAGGTTAGTACTGCTAGGCTAACAAAACATAAATAAACAAGAAATAAGCAAATAAGCTAAACAGAAGTTCACCTAACCTTAATAAGCTCTTAGTAAAAGGAATAAGTAACTAGAATAAAACAAAATGACAAATAAGCTAGAAACTACAACGATAAACTCTTAAATTATTTTGAAACGGGCAAATAAAGTCTACTGAAGACAGTAAACTAAAATCGAGCTTAATCTACTTTAAAACGCGAAAGGAAATCTTAATAAGTATAAACAATAACTAATAGGCAGAAATGAACAACAGTACTAGACTTCTTGTTAGTACTGGTCAGCTTTAAGTTAGTACTGCTCCTAAAAGTAAAAGCTACATACTAACCACCCAAAGGGGGTTTAGTACTGAGCTAATTGAACATACCCCTTAAAAATCATTTTTCTTTCAAACTAATTAAAAACATATTATCTATTAACAAATTAAGACACTTATAAGCAATTTTAATTAAGAATAGCACTTAAAATAAGGCTGAAAAGGCTAGCAGTTTAACGTCAATAATAACAATTTTATCAAATGAATTAATAGTACTACTAGAAGTAATACAAACTAATTTTTAAACGAACAACAAAGCAAATAAGCACTAAAACAGTTCAGGCAGAAAATAAGAACAATAAGACAAAGAGAGACTTACACCACCACTTGGCTCAAAAAACAGGGTCAAAACAATGAATCTACAAGCTCAAGCTTGCCAAAAACAAGCTAGTGAGAGTCAATAAGCCCATCCAGAACTGCTTATCATCCTACATAAGCTGTGGCATAGTGAGAGTGATAATTGTGCTTTTCCTCTTAACTACTTAACTTTTTATTTTAACTCAATGGAAAACAACTTATAAGTAAGTTTTGTGTGAGAGCTTTGTTGAACGACAAAACATAATATTACGAGACTTAAAACACTGTATTGTAAATTGACTAAAAACTTCAAACTTGCTCTTAATCTTAGAAAACTGATACAAACAGAAAGTAAATAGCTGTACAATGAACTTCAAAAACTGAAAATTCAACTTAAGATTAACTAAAAAGTACGTGGGGGGGTTTTTACTAGTTACTAAGAAAAACTAAAACCTAGGAGCCTTCAAAGGCTTACAAAAAGCTCTATTTATAGCCGAAGTCTTGGACTTGCAGCTTGTGCTTCTTTGTAGAGATAAAAACAAATGTGCTTGTTGTGTGAGGGGGGTTCTACAACAAATCCCAGCCTTTTATTTCATTTGTGCTTCTTTGGAGGCAATCTCAGCCATCGAAATGCTTTTTTTTGGGAATTAGAGAGGACTTGCCAACATGGCATTTAATACAACTGGGGGGGCGGGTCTAGTAGGGTGGAAGAAATGAAATTGGCTAGGTGAGGAGTGGTTTTGCAGGGGAGAAGTATGGGGCGACATACAAGTTGTAACTGGGTTTGTTAAGGCGGGAAAGAAGACTTTTTGGGGAAGTAGCAGTTTTGTCCCCTCAAGTTATATAACTTGAATGCAATCTCTACCCGGTTGGCAGTTATAGTCCCTCAACTTGGTATTTTAGTAATACAACTTGAGGTTTGGCAGTTTTAGCCCCTCAAGTTGTAGTTTCTTCATTTGGATGACTTTTAACTTTGCCCTTTCCACCTTGTGCTTGGATTTGTTTGTTTTTGGTTTTCTTTTTGGTTCTTTTCTTGAATATCCTTTCCCGTGCCAATAACAAATGCAAACATACAAATACAATGTATTTTTGGTACGTTTTTGGTCATTTAAGTCTGTTAGATGGAAAATGGTATGTGTAATTAAGCACATACCAGAGCCCGTTTTCAAAACCGGGCTCTATTTGCTTTTTGAATAGAGTCCCCTCCCCTTTGAGCCCCTTTCTAAAACTAGTATTTATGCCCTTTTTCAAACCGAGCTTCCCTATGTCCCTTTTTATAGTAGTGTATGTTTTTCAACACTTTCGACATTACCACTAACATAGTACAATAATATAATCAACTTCACAATTCAAGCATTATTCACTTAAACCCAAATATACCCCTTAAAAAACCAAAATCACAAACACAGCTCTTGGTCTTTACCGTGCACAAATTGATTAATTAATCGATCGGACTTCACACAAGACATGAAAACAAACCATTGGCAGGAGTGACATCAACCATGAGGGTGGTCAACTAGGCAACCAACGCGTCATGCTTGCTTATTACTTCCTAGCGTCAGGTTTTTATCGAGAACTGTTTTGTGATTGTTTAATTTATTCGTTGAGGTCTAGCTGGTTTACCACAACGCCCCCCCCTTTTTGTTTTTTTTGTGCATTAGCGAATTTTCTTATTTTAGTTTCTAATCATGTACTTCGGCTATTTTCTAGTTTTCTTTTTCTTAAATAGAAAATCATATTCTCATTAAACATGTACAGAGCTTATTTTGTACTAATTATTTGTTTATTTGATGGTAAATTAAATTACTTTTTAACAACTCTTATTTAATCATGGATTCTGATCTCTTAATCGACTAATTTACAGAGTATGACACTTTTTTTTAAAGGGTTTCCTCGGAAAATTGTATTACACCAAAAAATAGTTGAAGTACAAAATGTGCAGGTGAAGTCCTACAACTCAGCCCGTTACATGGGCACAACAAGAACGCACCACAGTGCAAAAACAAAAAAAATGATAATTCTTATGTTGTTTTAAACTATTCTTACTATCGCATTAATATTTGTTTAAACATACACTTGTTGCATAGAATGTGTAACTTGATAAACCTTATATCACATTCAACGGGATATTAGACAATGTGCTTGATTCATAACCTTTGGCAATTATGCCACCTGCTGCAGATATGGGATCATTGTCATCTACAACAGATGTTGTAGAAACTGATGTGGCAACCAACATAGTGAAAAGCGGAGGAACAAAAGAACATATCAGTGATGTTATGTTGAAATTAGCAAAATATTTGGCAAAAAAGAAAGGAACACCTGCTGAACCAAGCATTATCTTGCCAAGTTTGCCAAGATATGCAACCACAATGACTCCAGGTGATTCTCTAATAACAAACATTGAGAATAAAATTTGTGAAACAAGCAAAGATAAAGGTCGGGAAACATAAGCCAAAAAACCGCTAGAAAATCATTGTTCAAGGACTCACCTATGGCCAGAGAAAACACGAGTACAAAAAAGCCTAAGCAAGAGAAGTAACAAGAATACAAGCGCTCCTATCTTTTGTAACCAACACTAAACTTTCTGTTGTGCTCACTATAGTATATGTAGACTATAGATAAACTTATTCTATGTTGCATTAAATGTGCGAACACGTTGTTCTCGCACAAGACGTATAACTAACGATTCACACCTCTTTTGCATCAGTCAAAGAAAATATTCACTCTATGTGAAAATAATTGTTACAGACACCTAAGTTCGAATACGTTCAAACCAAAATGGGAAAAAGACACAAAAAAGACAATCAAATACCCTAACTTAATAAAAAATACAGTGTGCATAAAAACAAGATGTAAAACACAAAACATCAAAAGCTTCAGTGTGCACGCCGTTATTCAAACGCGATATAAAAAATGACGAACCACCCGAAAAACAAAGAACGGAGGATAAGCTGAGATCTTATGTAATCTGTGCAACGTGATTGTACATAGCATACAGATAACCACGCATTCACCCTTTTCTTTTATCGGCGTAAACTATACATCCAACTACACATCATATTCTTCATACTGTTATTGACAATATCAAAACCTTTTTACTAGAAACTAAACACAAATTAAAATAAACAACTCCACAGGTTCAAAAAAACAAGAACCACATGAAACCTATAATATTTATAATCATACACCATAACCAATACAATAATCATTCACACATCAAAAAGATAGCAAACATAAAACCTAAACAGTACTAAAAGAACATGCAAAAGAAGCTTATTAACTCTTTTAATTATACATACATATATATACTATAATAAAATATATATAATAATATATAATATATATAATTACTTAATACATATATAGTATGAAACTAAAATAATCAAATAATAAAAAGAGTAAGTATTCCGTAAGGTTTTTAAGAAAATTACTTTTAACCAAAGTAAAATCCAAAACCTTTCCGGGTCGTGCTCCCAACGAGGCGTGAATTAAGAATCGTGATTAAGTTTGTGATCGCGTGAATTGAATGATCAAATTTTTGGCTTGGATTCTATTTCTACTAATAATATGTAAAAACAAATAACGGAAAGCAAACAATTAAAGGCAATTAAAGATTTAAACTTAAAACGTTAACGGGAATTTAAAACAACTCGAAAACCTAAATTATCAAATTTTAACCCTAAAAATGCAAATTTAATTTTTAAAAGTCCTAAATGATTAAAAATAATTTAAGAAAAAAGAATTATATTTTTTTGACTTTTATTTAATTTATTATGAATTAAAAACTGATTTAATCTAAAAATATTAACCTAATTTATAAAAAACTGAAAAATTCACGAAAAGTACTTTTAACTATTCTAATCCTAAGAAAAATAAAGTGGGTCCAACAGCTTATTGGAATAAGCTGTAAATAAGCTAAAGAGCCTAATAAGCTAAAACTGAATATAAGGTTTAAATATTAAATGTAACAAACTATGAACGAAAAAGACCCCAGGGCAGTTGGTAGTGTGTGGTGGTGTGTTAAGGTGTCAGTTGAGTGAGGGTGAGGTCTCGGGTTCAACCCTTGAGACTTCCCTCAACTCTCAACATTTTTATTTTGCAAATTTTTTTATGAAAAAAGTTAAACAAGGCTGAAATAAGCAACTTTTGTGAAATGACTTTTTATAAAAACTTAAAAATAAGTTAGAAATTAGCTTAAAAAGGTGGCAGATTCACTTTAAAGCTTAAAAGCTTTGACACTCAACTGTTTTGACACATAAACCTTAATAAGCTCACACTTAGTCCAAATAAGCTACTAAAGGCTTAATCCACACTTATTAAGCAAACCTAAACCCAGAATAAGCAATTCCAATAAGCCATAAGTTCAAAAATCCAAATTAGCTTTTTAACCAAAAAAACTAAAAACAGTCTAATGAGGCAACTTTAAGCAATTTTTAAGCTACTAGATCATTAAGCTAATGTCTAAAAGCTAAAAACAGATAGAGCTAGTACTACAAGCTGTAAGAAAAAGCAAAATTTAAGCACTTAGGAATATTAATAAGCTAGAAAATGACAAATGAAAAAGGCTGATTACACTTAAAATCCTATGTTTTTGGTTTTTTCAAGTTTTTATAAAAGCTAAAATGACACAATGTAGCCCTATTTTTAAGCTAGCAAATGAAAGCTAAACTCAAAAATAAAGCTCAAACAGATTGAGCTTATACTAAAAATAGCTTATGCTATCAAATTCAAACCCTAAAACAACTAACAACTAACCTAGAATTAAGATTGAAAAGGGACTTTTAACTTTTAAAACTGGTACTATGAACTTTGACAGATTTTGACAGAAACACAAACCACAATAGCAGACCTATGTAACCTTGTTTCTACTTCATTTTGAGACTTAAACATGCATAAAAAACAACAAACCTTAAAACCACATTCAAAGATCTAATCAATTAAAGTAGTTGACTAACTATGATTCACAATATTCAAATCACAATAAAAAAACCTTAATACGAGTTTGAAGCTTTAAAAACTTATATAAACTCAATAAAAACCTAATGAAACTTAACAAGTTGACTTAAAAGCCAAAAGGCATTCAAGCAGTTTTAACACTTGGTTAAAACTGCTAAGCCAAACACCCCTTCAACAAAACTAATTTTATTTTAAACTTGAAATAAACTGATTTAAGCTTAGATTTATAAAAACAGATTATAAACTAAGCATATTAAGCATTAATAAGCAAATTCCAACCTTCAATAATCACTTAACTATAACAAATACCAGATATAAGGAAGATATTGAGCTAAACAAGAAAAGATTTTATCTAAAACTTTAAACTAATGATCAATAACTTATAAACTAAACATATTAAGGCCAGTTCTAAGAGATAATAAGCACTAATAAATCAAAATAATACAGTAAATAAGCAGTTATATCAGCTAAGACAATTATAACTAAAATGAAAAGTGAACTTACAAAACCCTTTTGCTAAACAAGGGTATAAATGTTGTTAAGCCTTTCTTACAAAAGCTCTAGCTTGTTAATCGGCTTATTTTCCAATTTAGCTTTTGAGTGATTTTTGAGTAAATATAACTTAAACACTATAAGCTATGGAAAAACTTATTTTGCTTAAGTAAAACAGCTTAAGTAAAGAGAACAAGAGTTTAAGAGAGCTAACAAACATTTTTAAAAACATAAACTTCATTAACTTAAATACAGAATTTAACATAAAAACATAAATTTCATTAACACTTAAAAAACGTTTACAAGACTTGTAAATAAAGTTACAATAAGCTAATATAAACTAATTTAAGCTGAAAATTACAATAAAAGATGCCCTAAATTCTGCCCTAATGGCTACTATTTATAGACGAATGAGAAGGTTCTAGGTCTTGTGTTTGTTGTGTGAGGAGGAAGAGAGTGTTCCCCAACCCTTCAATTCTGATCCCTTGATTCGTCATTTGTGTTTCTTGTTGTTCTGATCACAGCTAGTGAATATGTCCTTGCCCATCACCAATAAGACTAGCATGGATTGCCATGGTGTCTTGTCTTCTTCCTGGGGGTGGGGTTGATTAGGTGTCGGGTTGTGGGGGAAAAGGTTAAATGGGTTTGTCTGTTTGCAGGGTACGCTTTGACAGGGATGGGGGAATAGTAAGTTTTGGCGGGTAATTGATTTTGGGGGTATTGGGTTTTTGCTTGTAACAGTTAGAAAAAGGGAAACTAAACGGTGTAATAGGTGAAAGGGTTGTAGGGGCTAACTGTGTTAAAGTTAGGGACTAGCAGTGTTAGTCCCTATGGACTAACGATGCAAAGGTGTTAAAAGGGTAATGGGCTAACAGGGTTCTGTTATTTGGGATTATTGGACTTTTGATCGTTGGTCTGGTTTAGGATATGTTTTGGATTAGGGCTTTTTTATATCAATAAGGTTTATAGATAAAGGCTTAATGGGCTGACCCGGCCCATTAAATGGGCGTGGGTTGGTCCATTTAAGATGCACACGTCTTTGGCTTCGACTTTTCACGATCTTTCCAATCCCGTGCTTGGTTTTGTCGGTTTTGGCTTTATTTTTGTTCTTTAGTAAATATCTTATACCTGCACAGTATACAAGGCAAAACAAACATATAATTGGCATTTATTCCTTTTTTTGGTCATTAAGCTCGTGTTATTAGGTAAAAAGGTATGTGGTATTTAAGGCACATACCAAATATCCCCCATACTCAAATCTAAAGTCGGTGTCCTCACGAATCTGCCATAATAAACACTTTAGAAAACTAGAGTCTTAATCTTTCCCACGACTCCTTACCATCAAAAAAGTAGCTAATTGTTGATCATAAGGAGTTCAAGAACTCAATAGCTTTGAAAAGCCTCGTTTTAACCATTTTTATAAATCTACACTAATTACCACATATATTTTTTTATCTTTATATTTTTCCTTTTTCTTTTTCTAACTAGAATTTTTGACTTTCATTATTTTCATAACCTTTAGGGTCATAGAATAAGAAGCACTTCAATCCTAAAATGCCCAAAAGGATAAATTCATCGTCCCTAATTTTTTCACATTGGTCCCAAACCAACTTAAAAAAATGAAATCACCGTAAATAATAAGTTAAGATGGGGCTTAAAAACACTACTCATACATTGTAACTTGTGAAACTTTCAACTCCCGACAATTAATATATCTTGAGGTGAATTGCATTAGTTTGAAATCAAACCGTTGGATCATCCTTTTTTAAAGAAAATTGCAATATTTCTATGCTTTCGTCCACACCCAAGAATTATGATTTTGAAGGCGAGATCATTCCATGTAGCGAACTTCTTCACGTCACAATCTCACCAAGACCGGCTTAAGTGTGACCAGGCTTTTGACACCCCCACAGAGAAAATATCGAACTCATGGGACCTTCGTTTCAAAAACTCTTTAGGCTTTCCCGTTAAATAAACAATTCATTTAGAAAAATCATAACTTAAAATGGAATAGTCTTAGTTCAAAAGCATTTTTAAATTTAAGAAAAAATAGATTTTCTCTATATTTATTAAATCACATATATTACACTTAATATAATTATACATCCTTTAAATAAAGGAAATCCTCGACCTTTTTGAAGGCTGCAACATCGGTTGTGAGCCGGCAAGATGCAGCACAGCAAACTTTTAAAGCAGTCTCGGATAATTACTATGTGGCCATAATTATAGACCGCCACCTCGTGTGAGCCGGCAAAAGGCAGTAAACTTTTTTCAGCCCACAGTTATTATTATTATTATTGCCTCATTCATTTTTTTTTATTTAACACTTTATATTACAACGATATAGAGAAAATTTCTTTTTAGAAAATTTAAGTATAAATTTGAACTAAGACTAAATAAATTATTGTTATCGACTACATAAAAATATCATTGATTTAAGTTTAATTTTCGAAAAGAGCACGTATTATTAGTCCGGTTAGGAGCTTATGGGAGAAAAAGCCACAAACTACACTTATGAGCTCTTAAGATTTCCAAATAATCCTTGTTTAGCATCTTCTCATAATTAACTCTATCATTTCTTTTCTCTTCTTTCGAAAAAGATCCGCGAATGCTTAGTAAAATAAACTAGCTTAGACAAGTTTATAAAGGTTAAGGGACAAAGCTAAGAGCTCAACACGCTCGATCGAGTCAAAATTTATTCTTATTCTACCCAGCAGGAAAGTCAAACATTGTGACAAAACACTTATTTTATTTTTGAAATTTTTTAAATTTTTTCAATTTTTTTTTGGAATTTTGGTGGTAAAAACAGGATTACGTGAAAACAACAACTGCAGGCACAATTAAATCGATAGATTCCCCCCCCCCATACTAGAACTAAACATTGTCCTCAATGTTTTAAGAAGGGTCTCTACGTAAATCTAAAGCCGTTTATTAAGCTGCTCAAAGAAAAACGTTTTTTTAGTCGATAAGAATTAGGATCTTGGCTACCATAATCAGTGCTAAGGATTGAAGCTCATGTGGACGAAAACTCCAAGACATAGAGAGTCATTCATATACGGGAGTCAATCCTGGACAAACCATCACAAACCATGAAACACGAGAAAGGAAGAGGCTAACCTCCTCATGTCACACTTATTCATTACTATTATCTATAAATATTAGGCGATAAGAGCATAGGGTTGCCTCCCACTAAGCGATTGTTTATTAATGAGTCACTAAGCTTGACTCGTCCCTGCGAGAATTTAGTTGTCCATATATGGGGAAGGTTTGGAGATCCGGACAACCATGGGTGGTATGTCCCCTCTAAAGTAGTGTTTGAGTCTATGACCATTCACCTTAAAGTTTGGTCTGTCGATTTAAGATAACTCGACAGTTCCATAAGGGAAAACTTAAGCAACGGTGAACGGTCCGGTCCAACGGGTTTTGAGCTTGCCCAAGAAGATCTTTAAATCCGTGAATGAAGAGAAAACTCGAATCACCAACGTTGAAAACGCGTTCTTAATCTTGGAGTCATGAATCTTCTGCATCGTTTCCATCATATGTTGATTAAAGAGTCTTGGAGGCAATGAGTCCCCAGAGTTCATTTAATTCATTCATTTTAACTTTTCGGTGATCACCCACGGTCTTGAGGTCAAAATTGCAATGTTTCAAGGCCCAATAGGCCTTGTGTTCAAGTTCGATAGGAAGATGACAAGCCTTTCCGTACACTGGCTTATAAGGAGTGCACCCGATGGGTGTTTTTAAGGCGGTACAGAAGGCCCATAAAGCATCATCTAACTTGTCGGACCATAAATCACGGTTTTCGCCTATGGTCCTTCCAAGATAACCTTTCCAAACCACGATTTGAAACCTTCTACTTGTCCACTTGTTTTGTCGAATACGCGGGTAGGAAAGACGGATGATTAAACCTTCATGCTTAAGCATGACCTTTGCAAATTGGTCATTGCAAAAGTGAGTACCGCGATCACTAATAATAGCACGAGGAGTTCCAAATCAGGCGAAGAGAGATTTCAAAATTTTCATGACAACTCGGGCATCGTTAGTAGGGACGCTTTTGCTTTAACCCATTTAGCCAAGTCGTCAAACGGTTATAGGCGAGAATGTACTTGATCCCAAACGAGAGACAGAACGGGCCCCATAAAATCGATGCCCCACACTCAAAAGATTCTCGCATACGTTGAATGCCATTTGAGGCATTTCACCATTGTTTTTGAGAATTTTGCCTACATTGACAGCGGCACAACCCATGTGACCAAGTCATGTTGGGCATCTGGGTAAATAGGTACGGCCGATAAAATCCCATAATCAAAGACTTTTTAGCTGTGTAGTTGGCACCATGATGTCCCCCGGTGGGTCCTTTATGGCAAGCCGTGAGGATATCAACGGCTTCTTGACCGTAAACACATCGTCTAATCACTTGATCTCACCAATTCCTAAACAAAGTAGGGGTTAATCTCAAAAGGATAATGTTTTACATCTTAAAAGAATTTTTGCTTTTGTTTGGACGACATCCCTTGCATAATAAAATTCCCCGCATGGTAGTTTGCCACTGTCCGGCAAACCATGGGTTACTATAATCACCACGAAAGGTAACCATAGCCAAAGCCTTGAGAGGAACAAATTTTGGTATTTTTCCTTGTTCTCAGAGACCATCTTGGTGGGGATATTTCAAGTCCTTGATAAGTGTCGGACCGCAAATTCTCTGCTCCTTTTTATTATCACGAATAGTGACATCAAATTCTTGAGTAGAGACAATCCACCAGAGCATCTCGGATTTAGCAACTTGCTTGCAAGAAATATTTGAGAGCCGAGTGGTCCTTAACACACTATGTCTTCGACAAGACTAAAAAAGGCCAATAATTTCTCGAAATCATATACCACGGCTATAATTCTTTCACTGTAGTAGTGCAAATGTGCTGAGCCTCGGCAGGTCATATTAGCATAGTGTATAGGCTGAAAATGTTGTCTTTCGTTGCCCTCAGAGACTTGAAGGGCCCCTAACCGGCTAATCACTATCATCAACACATAATTTCAAATGTAGGCCCCAATACCGGGGCAACTAAAATCGGCAGCTTTCTGTTAACTTCTCTTAAGAATATTAAACGATTCAATACATCTTTCGAAGAAAGATTGAAAGGGCATCTTTTTAAGAAGATGGGTTCATCGGTCGGGAACTATTTTAGAAAAATCTGAATAAATCAAACGATAGAACCCGTCGGACCTAACAACTTCGAATGCCTTTAACGAAGTCGGATATGGAGTTTAGCATATATCAACAACTTTAGCTTTGTCGACCTCAATCTCGGACCTTTGAAATTCTTATGTCCGTAGAACAATTCCTTCTTTTTAACCATAAAATGGCATTTCCTCCAATTTAGTAACTAAATTAGTATCTTCGCACCGTTTGAGCTATTTTGTCAAATGGAGAGGCAAGGCTGAGAAAGAATCCCCAGAAGGACCAAGATAAGACCCCTTCACTTGCCCTTATTGGGACATTGCCTACCAACTATGCCTTTCGGCTTATGTAATGCTCCGAGCACGTTCCAAAGGTGCATGATGGCTATTTTCCACGATATGATCGAGGAAACAATGGAAGTCTTCATGGATGACTTCTCGGTCTTCGGGGATTCTTTCTCTTCTTGCCTCTCCCATTTAGACAAAATGCTCAAACGGTGCGAAGACACTAATTTAGTTCTAAATTGGGAGAAATGCCATTTTATGGTAAAAGAAGGAATTGTTCTACGACATAAGATTTCAAAGTCCGAGATTGAGGTCGACAAAGCTAAAGTTGATGCTATAGCTAAACTCCCTCATCCGACTTCCGTTAAAGGCATTCGAAGTTTTTAGGTCACGCCGGGTTCTATCGTTGATTTATTCAAGATTTTTCTAAAATAGCCCGGCCGATGACCCATCTTCTTGAAAAAGATACCCCTTTCATCTTCTCGAAAGAATGTATTGAATCGTTTAATATACTTAAGAAGAAGTTAACCGAAGCTCCGATTTTAGTTGCCCCCGATTGGGACCTACCATTTGAAATTATGTGTGAATGCTAGTGATTACGCTAGGCATCCTGGGCACGTAAGACCAAAACATTTTCAGCCTAACACGAATGCTATAAGACCATGACGGATGCTCAAGCACATTACACTACTACGGAGAAAGAATTATTAGCCGTGGTATATGCTTTCGAGAAATTCTGGCCTTATTTAGTCTTGTCGAAGACCATAGTGTATACGGACCACTCGGCTCTCAAATATCTTCTTGCCAAGCAAGATGCTAAACCGAGATTGCTCTGGTGGATTCTCCTACTCCAAGAATTTGATGTCATTATTCGTGATAAAAAAAGGAGCAGAGAATCTTGCGGCCGACCACTTATCAAGACTTGAAAATCCCCACCAAGATGGTCTCGAGAACAAGGAAATTACCAAAACATTTCCTCTCAAGGCTCTTGTATGGGACCATATCGCGGTGATTCAGTACCCATGGTTTGCCGACATTGCAAACTACCATGCGGGGAATTTTATTATGAAAGGGATGTCGTCCCAACAAAAGAAAAAATTCTTTAAAGATGTAAAACATTACTTTTGAGATAACCCCTACTTGTTTAGAATTGGTGCGGATCAAGTGATTAGACGATGTGTTTACGGCCAAGAAGCCGTTGATATCCTCACGGCTTGCCATAATGGACCCACCGGGGGACATCATGGTGCCAACTACACAGCTAAAAAGTCTTTGATTATGGATTTTATTGGCCGACTATTTACCCAGATGCCCATGACTTGGTCACATGGTGTGACGCTTGTCAATGTCAAGGCAAAATCTCAAAAAAGGATGAAATGCCTCAAAATGCAATTCAAGTATGCGAGATCTTTGACGTGTGGGGCATCGATTTTATGGGCCCATTCCTGTCTTCTCGAGGGAACAAGTACATTCTCGTGGCCGTTGACTACTTGTCTAAATAGGTTAAAGCAAAAGCGCTCCCTACTAACGATGCCCGAGTTGTCATGAAAATTTTGAAATCTCTCTTCGCCTGATTTGGAACTCCTCGTGCTATTATTAGTGATCGCGGTACTCACTTTTGCAATGACCAATTTGCAAAGGTCGCTTAAGCCTGAAGTTTACCACCGCTTTCTACCGCGTATCATCCACAAACAAGTGGACAAGTAGAGGTTTCAAATCGTGGTTTGAAACGTATCTTGGAAAGGACCATAGGCGAAAACCGTGATTTATGGTCCGACAAGTTAGATGGATTGCTATTATTGGCCTTCTGTAACCGCCTTAAAAACACCCATCGGGTGCCTCCATAATAAGCCATTGTACGGAAAGGCAGTCATCTTCTATCGTACATGACACAAGGCCTATTGGGCCTTGAAACATTGCAATTTTGACCTCAAGACCGTGGGTGATCACCGAAAAGTTAAAATGAATGAATTAAATGAACTCTGGGATCAAGCCTACAAGAACTCTTTAATCAACAAATGAGAAAACGAAGAAGATTCATGACTCCAAGATTAAGAACCGCGTTTTCAACGTTGGTGATCGAGTTCTTCTCTTCAATTCTCGATTAAAGATCTTCTTGGGCAAGCTCAAAACCCGTTGGACCGGACCGTTCACCGTTGCTTAAGTTTTCCCTTATGAACTGTCGAGTTATCTTAAATCGACAGACCAAACTTTAAGGTGAATGGTCATAGACTCAAACACTACTTTAGAGGGGACATACCACCCATGGTTGTCCCGGATCTCCAAACCTTCCCCATGGACAACTAAATTCGGGGACGAGTCAAGCTTAGTGCTCATATAATAAACAGCGCTTCGTGGAGGCAACCCATGCTTAATCCTAATATATTTACATAAAGTAAATGAATAAGTGTGACATGAGGAGGTTAGCCTCTTCCTTTCTCGTGTTTCATGGTTTGTGTTGTATGTCCAGGATTGCCCCGAATTATGAAGACTCTCATGCTCGTGGTTTTCGTCCACTCGAGCTTCAATCCTTAGCATGATTATGGGAATCCAATATCCTAAATCTTATCGACTAACGTTTAGTCTTTGAGCATACTTAAATAAACAGGCTTTAGATTTACAGTAGAGACCCTTCATAAAACATTGAACAATGTTTAGTTCTAGTGATGGGGGGGGGGGGGAATCTATCGATTTAATTGTGCCCTGCATCAGTTGTTTTCATATAATCCCGTTTTTATACACCAAAAAACCAAAAAAATGAAAAAATTTAAAAAATTACAAAAATAAAATAAGTGTTATGTCACATGTGCCTTTTCCTGCTGGTAGAATAAAATAAATTTTGACTGAACGAGCGTGTTTAGCTCTTATAGCTCTTGTCCCTTAACCTTTATAAACTTGTCTAAGCTAGTTTATTTTACTAAGCATTCGCGGATCTTTTTGCGAAGAACGAGAAATGATAGAGTTAATTATGAGTAAGATGCTAAACAAGGATTATTTGGAAATCTTAAGAGCTCATACGTGTAGTTTGTGGCTTTTTCTCCCATAAGCTCCTAACCTGACTAATAATACGTGCTCTTTTCGAAAATTAAACTTAAATAAATGATTTTTTTTAATGTAGTCGATAACAATAATTTATTTAGTCTTAGTTCAAATTTATACTTAAATTTTCTAAAAAGAAATTTTCTCTATATCGTTGTAATATAAAGTGTTAAATAAAAAAAATGAATGAGGCAATAATAATAATAATAACTGTGGGCTGAAAAAAGTTTACTGCCTCTTGCCGGCTCACAACCGATGTGGCAGTCTTCTAAATAAGGCACATAGTAATTATCCGAGACTGATAAAAGTTTGTTGCATCTTGCCGGCTCACAACCGATGTTGCAGCCTTCAAAAAGGTCGAGGATTTCCTTCGTTTAAAGGATGTATAATTATATTAAGTGTAATATATGTGATTTAATAAATATAGAGAAAATCTCTTTTTCTTAAATTTAAATATGCTTTTGAACTAAGACTATTTCATTTTAAGTTGTGATTGATTTTCTAAATGAATTGTTTATTTAACGGGAAGCCTAAGAGTTTTTGAAACCGAAGGTCCATGAGTTCCGATACTATTCTCTGTGGGGTGTCAAAAGCCTGGTCACCTAAGCCGGTCTCGGCTGGGATGTGCCGAGAAGAAAGTCGCTACATGGAATGATCTCGCCTTCAAAATCATAATTCTTGGGTGGAACGTAAAGCATAGAAATATTGCAATTTTCTTAAAAAGGTTGTCCACGTTGAATTCAAAATAAGCACAAAACATATTCACCTAAGATATAATAATTGTACGGAGTGAAAAGTTTCACAAGTTACAATATGATTAGTGTAGCATCTTACCCTTGATATTTAACGGTGATTTCATTTTTAAGCTTGGTTTGGGACATGTGAAAAAATTAGGGACGATGAATTTATCCTTTTGGGCATTTTAGGATTGAAGTACTTCTTATTCTATGACCCTAAAGGTTATGAAAATAATGAAAGTCCAAACATTCTAGTTAGAAAAAGAAAAAGGAAAAATATAAAGATAAAAAAATATATGTGGTAATTAGTGTAGATTTATAAAAATGGTCAAAACGGGGCTTTTCAAAGCTATTGAGTTCTTAACTCCTTATGATGAACACTTAGCTACTTTTCGAGGTAATTAGTCGTGGGGAATTAAGACTCTTAGTTTTCTAAAGTGTTTACTTATGGCATTGCGTGAGGACACGACAATAGTTTAGTATGGGGGATTTTGGTATGTGCTTAAATACACATACCTTTTACCTAATAAAACGAGCTTAAATGACCAAAAAACGGACATAAAATGCCAAATATATGTTTTGTTTGCTCTATAGTGTAGATGAGCGTTTGCAGTATAGATGATAGAGTTGCGCGAAGCGCGTGAACACAAAAACATAACAGTAGAAGCCAAAACCGACAAAACCAAGCACGGGATTGGAAAGATCGTGAAAAGTTGAAGCCAAAGACGTGTGCATCTTAAATGGGCCAACCCGCACCCATTTAATAGGCCGGGCCAGCCCATTAAGCCTTTATCTATAAACCTTATATGATAAAAAAAGCCCTAATCCAAAACAATCCTAA
The DNA here is from genome assembly GCA_026074375.1 of Tanacetum coccineum. Classification (NCBI taxonomy): domain Eukaryota; kingdom Viridiplantae; phylum Streptophyta; class Magnoliopsida; order Asterales; family Asteraceae; genus Tanacetum; species Tanacetum coccineum. The sequence continues at coordinate 28,236 of BQNB010019257.1, forward strand.
ACCGGCCCAAGATCAAAAGTCCAAAAGCCCAAATACACATAACCCTGTTAGCCCATTACCCTTTTAACACCTTTGCATCGTTAGTCCATAGGGACTAACACTGCTAGTCCCTAACTTTTACACAGTTAGCCCCTACAACCCTTTCACCTATTACACCGTTAGTCCCTTTTCCTCTAACCCCGTTACAAATCAAAAACCCAATACCCCCAAAATCAATTACCCGCCAAAACTTACTATTCCCCCATCCCTGTCAAAGCGTACCCTGCAAACAGGCAAACCCATTTAACCTTTTCCCCTACAACCCGACACCCAATCAAACCCCACCCCTAGAAGAAGACAAGACATCATGGCAATCCCATGATGTCTTATTGGTTGATGGGACAAGGACATAATTAATGGCTATGATCAAAACAAAGAAACACAAATGAAGAATCAAGGGCTCAGAATTGAAGGCTTGGGAAACACTCTCTTCCTCCTCACACAACAAACACAAGACCTAGAACCTTCTCATTCGTCTATAAATAGTGGCCATTAGGGCAGAAATAGGGATCTATCTTTTATTGTAATTTTCAGCTTAAATTAGTTTATATTAGCTTATTGTAACTTTATTTAAAGTCTTGTAATGTTTTTTTAAGTGTTAATGAAATTTATGTTTTTATGTTAAATTCTGTTTTAAAGTTAATGAAGTTTATGTTTTAAAAATGTTTGTTAAGCTCTCTTAAACTCTTGTTCTCTTTACTTAAGCTGTTTTACTTAAGCAAAATAAGCTTTTCCATAGCTTATAGTGTTTAAGTTATTTTTACTCAAAAATCACTCAAAAGCTAAATTGGAAAATAAGCCGGATTAACAATCTAGAGCTTTGTAGATAAGCTCTAAGAGCATTTACTACCCTTGTTTAAGCAAAGGGTTTTGTAAGTTCACTTTTCCATTTTTAGCTTAAAACTGTCTTAGCTTATATAACTGCTTATTTACTGTTTCTATTTGCTTATTAGTGCTTATTATCTCTTAGAAATGCTTAATATGTTTAGTTTATAGATTATAGATCATTAGTTTAAGTTTTAGATAAAATCTGTCTTGTTTAGCTCAAATCTGCTTATTCTGTTTGCTTATAGTTAAGTGATTATTGAAGGTTGGAATTTGCTTATTAATGCTTAATATGCTTAGTTTATAATCTGTTTTTATAAATCTAAGCTTAAATCAGTTTATTTCAAGTTTAAAATGAAATCAGTTTTGTTAAAGGGGTGTTTGGCTTAGCAGTTTAACCAAGTGTTAAAACTGCTTGAATGCCTTTTGGCTTTTAAGTCAACTTTGTTAAGCTGTCATTAAGGTTATAAGTTAGTTTATAAAAGTTTTTAAGGTTCAAAACTCAGTATTAAGGTTTTATCTACTTGTGATTTGAATATGTGAATCATAAGCTTAGTCAAACTGCTTAAATGATTAGATCTTTGAATGTGGCTTTATGGTGTTGTTTTTATGCATGTTTAGGTATCAAAATGAAGTAGAAACAAGGTTACATAGGTCTGCTATTGTGGTTTGTGTTTTTGTCAAAATCTGTCAAAGTTCATAGTACCAGTTTTAAAAGTTAAAAGTCCCTTTTCAATCTTAATTCTAGGTTAGTTGTTAGTTGTTTTAGAGTTTGAATTGATAGCATAAGCTATTTTTAGTATAAGCTCAATCTGTTTGAGCTTATTTTTGAGTTTAGCTTTCATTTGCTAGCTTAAAAATAGGGATGCAGTTTGTCATTTTAGCTTTTATAAAAACTTGAAAAAACCAAAAACATAGGATTTTAAATGTAATCAGCCTTTTTCATTTGTCATTTTCTAGCTTATTAATGTTCCTAAGTGCTTAAATTTTTCTTTTTCTTATAGCTTGTCGTACTAGCTCTATATGTTTTTAGCTTTTAGACATTAGCTTAATGACTAGTAGCTTCAAAATTAGCTTAAAGTTGCCTCATTAGACTGTTTTTAGTTTTTTTTAGTTAAAAAGCTAATTTGGATTTCTGAGCTTATGGCTTATTGGAATTGCTTATTCTGGGTTTAGGTTTGCTTAATAAGTGTGGATTAAGCCTTTAGTAGTTTATTTGGACTAAGTGTGAGCTTATTAAGGTTTATGTGTCAAAGCAGTTAAGTGTCAAAGCTTTTAAGATTTAAAGTGAATCTGTCACCTTTTAAGCTAATTTCTAGCTTATTTTTAAGTTTTTATAAAAAGTCATTTAACAAAAGTTGCTTATTTCAGCCTTGTTTAACTTTTTCATAAAAAAATTTGCAAAATAAAAATGTTGAGAGTTGAAGGAAGTCTCAAGGGTTGAACCCGAGACCTCACCCTCACTTAACTGACACCTTAACACCACCACACACTACCAACTGCCCTGGGGTCTTTTTCGTTCATAGTTTGTTACATTTAATATTTAAACCTTATATTCAGTTTTAGCTTATTAGGCTCTTTAGCTTATTTACAGCTTATTCCAATAAGTTGTTGGACCCACTTTGTTTTTCTTAGGATTAGAATATTTAAAAGTACTTTTCGTGAATTTTTCAGTTTTTTATAAATTAGTTTAATATTTTTAGATTAAATCAGTTTTTAATTCATAATAAATAAAATAAAAGTCAAAAAAATATAATTCTTTTTTCTAAAATTATTTTTAATCATTTAGGACTTTAAAAATTAAATTTGCATTTTAGGTTAAAATTTTGAAATTTAAAGTTTTAAGTCGCGTTTTTAAATTCTCGTTAACGTTTAAGTTTAAATCTTTAATTGCCTTTAATTGTTTGCTTTCCGTTATTTGTTTTTACATATTATTAGTAGAAATAGAATCCAAGCCAAAAATTTGATCATTCAATTCACGCGATCACAAACTTAATCACGATTCTTAATTCACGCCTCGTTGGGACCACGACCCGGAAAGGTTTTGTAGGAGTACACTTTGGTTACAAGTAATTTTCTTAAAAACCTACGGAATACATACTCTTTTTATTAGTTGATTATTTTAGTTTCATACTAATAATATGTATTAATAATTATATATATATATATACATATATATATATATATATATATTATGTATGTATAATTAAAAGAGTTAATAAGCTTCTTTTGCATGTTCTTTTAGTACTGTTTAGGTTTTATGTTTGCTATCTTTTTGATGTGTGAATGATTATTGTATTGGTTATGGTGTATGATTATAAATATTATAGGTTTCATGTGGTTCTTGTTTTTTTGAACCTGTGGAGTTGTTTATTTTAATTTGTGTTTAGTTTCTAGTAAAAAGGTTTTGATATTGTCAATAACAGTATGAAGAATATGATGTGTAGTTGGATGTATAGTTTACGCCGATAAAAGAAAAGGGTGAATGCGTGGTTATCTGTATGCTATGTACAATCACGTTGCACAGATTACATAAGATCTCAGCTTATCCTCCGTTCTTTGTTTTTCGGGTGGTTCGTCATTTTTTATATCGCGTTTGAATAACGGCGTGCACACTGAAGCTTTTGATGTTTTGTGTTTTACATCTTGTTTTATGCACCACTGTAAATTTTTATTAAGTTAGGGATTTTGATTGTCTTTTTGTGTCTTTTTAAACCCATTTGGTTTTGAACGTATTCGAACTTAGTGTGCTGTAAACAATTATTTTCACATCGACTGAGAATATTTCTTGACTATCAAAAGAGGTGTGAATCGTTAGTATACCGTCTTGTGGAGAACAACAGTGTTCTCACATTTAATGCAACATAGATAAGTTATCCTAATAGTCCTACATACTACATAGGAGCACAACAGAAAGTTTAGTGTTGGTTACAAAAGATAGGAGCGCTTGTATTCTTGTTACTTCTACTTGCTTAGGCTTTTTTGTACCGTGTTTTCTCTGGCCATAGGTGCGTCCTGAACACTGGTAAGATTTTCTAGCGGTTTTTTTGGCTATGTTTCCCGACCTTTATCTTGCTTGTTTCACAAATTTTATTCTCAATGTTTGTTATTAGAGAATCACCTGGAGTCATTGTGGTTGCATATCTTGGCAAACTTGGCAAGATAATGCTTGGTTCAGCAGGTGTTCCTTTCTTTTTTGCCAAATATTTTGCTAATTTCAACATAAAAAACTTATCACCTGATATGTTTCTTTTGTTCCTCCGCTTTCACTAGGTTGGTTGCCACATCATTTTCTACAACATCTGTGGTAGATACAATTGAATCCCATATCTGCAGCAGGTGGCATAATTGCCAAAGGTTATGAATCAAGCACATTGTCCAATATCCCGTTGAATGTGATATAAGGTTTATCAAGTTACACATTCTATGGCAACAAAGTGTATGTTTTAAACAAATATATATGCGATAGTAAGAATAGTTTAAAACAACATAAGAATTATCATTTTTTTGTTTTTTTGCTCTGTGGTGCGTTTCTTGTTGTCCCATAGTAACGGTCTGAGTTTAGACTTCACCTGCACATTTTGTACTTCAACTATTTTTTGTGTAATACTATTTTCCGGGGAAACCCTTTAAAAAAAGTGTCATACTCTGTAAATTAGTCGATTAAGAGATCAAAATCCATGATTAAATAAGAGAGTAAAAAGTAATTTTAATTTAACATCAAATAAACAAATACATAGTACAAAATAAGCTCTTTACATGTTTATGAGAAACTGATTTTCTATTTTAAGAAAAAGAAACTAGAAAAAGCGAAGTACATTAGATTAGAAAACTAAAATAAGAAATTCGCTAATGCACAAAAAAGGGGTAAACCACTAGACCTCACCGAAAAAATAAACAATCACAAACAGTTCTCTATAAAAACCTGACGCTAGAGGTAATAAGCAACCAATGACGCGTTGGTTGCCTTGTTGACACCCTCATGGATGATGTCACTCCTGCCCATGGGTTGTCTTTCAAGTCTTGTGAGAAGTCGATCGATTAATTAATCAATTTGTGCACGGTAAAGACCAAGAGCTGTGTTTGTGATTTTGGTTTTTTAAGGGGTATATTTGGGTTTAAGTGAATAATGCTTGAATTGTGAAGTTGATTCTATTATTGTACTATGTTAGTGGTAATGTCGAAAGTGTTGAAAAACATACACTACTATAAAAAGGGACATAGAGCTCGGTTGAAAAAGGGCATAAATCCCAGTTTTAGAAAGGGGCTCAAAGGGGAGGGGACACTATTCAAAAAGCAAATAGAGCCCGGTTTTGAAAACGGGCTCTGGTATGTGCTTAATTACACATACCATTTTCCATTCTAAACAGACTTAAATGACCAAAAACGTACCAAAAATACATTGTATTTGTATGTTTGCATTTGTATTGTGCAGGAAACGGATATTCAAGAAAAGGACCAAAAAGAAAACCAAAAACAAACAAATCCAAGCACAAGGTGGAAAGGGCAAAGTTAAAAGTCATCCAAGTGAAGAAAATACAACTTGAGGGGCTAAAACTGCCAAACCTCAAGTTGTATTACTAAAATAACAAGATGAGGACTAAACTGTCCAACCGGGTAGTAGTTTGCATTCAAGGTATATAACTTAGGGGGACAAAACTGCTACTTTCCCCAAAAAGTCTTCTTTCCCGCCTTAACAAACCCAGTTACAACTTGTATGTCGCCCCATACTTCTCCCCTGCAAAACCACTCCTCACCCTAGCCAAAATCATTTCATCCACCCTACTAAACCCCCCCCCCCAGTTGTATAAATGCCATGTTGGCAATCCTCCATTCCCAAAGCATTTCGATGGCTGAGATTGCCTCCAAAGAAGCACAAATGAAATAAAAGGCTGGGATTTGTTGTAAGAACCCCCTCACACAACAAGCACATTTGTTTTTTATCTCTACAAAGAAGCACAAGCTGCAAGTCCAAGACTTCGGCTATAAATAGAGCTTTTTGTAAGCCTTTGAGGCACCTAGTTTAGTTTTCTTAGTAACTAGTTACTTTTAGTTAATCTTAAGTTTAATTTTCAGTTTTTAAAGTCATTTACAGCTTTTACTTTCAGCTTTGTAACAGTTTCAAGATTAATGCAAGTTTTGAATTTATACGTCCAATATTACAATACCAGTGTTAAGTCTCTTTAATCATTTTGTTTTTGTTCAAAAAGCTCTCACCACAACTTACTTTATAAGTGTTTTCATTGAGTAAAAATAAAAAGTTTAAGTATTAAGAAAAATACACCAATATCACGCATCAAATATATCCACACTTATGTTATGGATGAATAAGCCAGATCTGGATGGCTTATGACTCCTCAACTACTTGTATTATGCAAGCTAGAGCTGTATATTCCTTTTTGACCCTGTTTTGAGCAAGGGTGTTGTAAGTCTCTCTTTTCTTAGTTGATTCATATGTTTCGGCAGAACTGTTTTAGTGCTTATAGCTTTGTTGTTAGTTTAAAAATAGTTTGATTCACTTTCTTAGTTATTTTTGTTACTATTAATTCATTTGATAAAACTGTACTATTGAGTTAACACTGCTAGGCCTTTTCCAGCTTATTTAAAGGCTTATTCTTAATAAAATTGGCTTATAAGTGTCTTAATATGTTAATAGATAAGATGTTTTGTAGTAGTTCTGAAAGCAAAATGATTTTTAAGTGGTCATGTTCCAAATTAGCAGTACTAACCTGTGGTTTATACTGCAAGCTTACCTTTTAGACAGTACTAACTTAAAGCTACCAGTACTAACAATAAGTTAGTACTGTAGTTCAATTTTCGGCCTATTACGTTATGGTGTTTTACTTACTTAAGATTTCCTTAAGCTTTTTTAAGTAGATTAAGCCTATTTTAAGTTACTGTCTTCAGTAGAACTTATTGCCATTTCAAAATAGTTTAGAGTTTTACAGTTTTAGTTTTCTAGCTTATTTGTTATTTTGTTTTTATTCTAGTATACTTATTCCTTTACTAAGAGCCATATTAAGGTTGGTGAACTTCTGGATTTAGCTTATTTGCTTATTTCTTGTTTATTTATGTTTTGTTAGCCTAGCAGTACTAACCTTAAGCTAACAGTACTAACTCAAAGCTAGCAGTACTAACTCCAAGTTAGTACTGGTAGTTAATCTGTATACTGTTGATGTTTTATCTGTAGTTAATTTAGCTTAATTGCTTTTTGTATTTGCTATTTAGAGTTAGTTTAAGCTTATTTTAATTTGTCTAATTTTAGTTGAGCCTTATTTGTGCCTTAGTGTAAAAGTTTTAAGCGTTTTTGCCTTTTCTAGTTTTGATTCTTGTTCGCAGCTTATTTTCTTTGCCTTTCTTTTATGTGCATTTGCTTATTAAAGTTTGGTGTCCATCCTCACTTGTCAATTCAAACACACATCATCAATCGTACCTTCGATTTCCATTTTCTTAGTCTCGTTGGGACATAACGACCCGGAAACACCCTATACTACTTCCGGTTTTCTGCTCTCGCTGATTTCGTCCCTTGTTTGTATTTACTACATGTTTGTATTTGTTTCACAGATTTTTAAGAGGTGAGTTCGCGCGGGTCAAATTTTGGCGCCGTTGCCGGGGAGGTTGAAAAAGAATATCGCTACGTATTGACAATTTATGTTTATATCTGTGGATATTTTTCTTCTACAAAAATATAAAAAGTACAAAAATATTTTTCAGTTTTCTTTATTAGTATAATTATCATCTAAAAACAAAAGAAAAACCAAAAATATAAAAACATTTTCCATAAAAAGAAATAAAATTCACAAATTGGTAAAAATACCAAAAATATAATATTCTCAATAGAGGTATTATCATAAATAAGCGTTCCGTAACTTGTTTGGTTTTCCAACTCGAACAAAAGATTTAAAACTTGCCATTTGTGTCTCTTACAACGTACGGCTCACCTTGAAAAGTTAAACAAGCTAAAAAGTGGGTATAAGGAGGGTTGTTCCTTGGAACTACGACCCGAAAGGAGAAATAAGCTTCGCGCTATTCCTACTCCTCCGCTCACCTGTGCGTTTATCATTTTAAGAGCTACCGTGAAGTAAGTAGATTATTTGGTTTAAGTTGTCTTATCTCATTGTCCGGTAAAATACATTGTGAATAAATCATTAAAAAACTAAAAAAAATTAGTGTAAATTTTCTTTTTATATTTCTATTTTGTGCATGCGCACTCGTTCTCAAGCCCGTAAACGTCGACAACAGCAAGTCCAACAACTCCTGTTGAACCACAAACCTTGAGAAACCAAATAACAATCCTCCCATAAGTACGATGGCTGATAATCGTACTATGGCGCAACTGCTCGAAGCACCCACCGAGGGGTACGAGGATGCGATAGTTATTCCGGAAATCACCGCGAATAACTTTGAGATTAAGCATGGTCTTCTGAATCTTGTCCAAAACAAGCAATTTTTTGGAAATGATAAAGAAGACCCACATGCTCACGTCCGTTATTTCAACAAGATCACTTCTACGATGAAGATTCCGAACGTACCAAATACGTCGGTTAAACTTATGCTTTTCCCGTTTTCTCTCGAAGGGGCAGCCCGGATATGGCTGGAAAAAGAACCCCCTCGGTCGATTGAAACATGGGATGATCTTGTTACGAAATTTATTAACAAATTCTTCCCTCCCTCTAAAACGACAAATCTCAGAAATGAAATCACAAGATTTCAGCAAAAATTTGATGAGACGTTTTATGAGGCTTGGGATCGTTCAAGTGATCTTTTAAGGGGAGCCCTGCATCATGGGTTTTTCAGAATTGCATCAACTCGATCATTCTATAATGCCCTAAACTCAACAGATCAAGAATCATTGAACCTGCTGCTGCTGGAAAATCTTAGACAAAAATGCCTCGAGAATGTTTAAAATCATCGAGTAGAAAGTCTAAGGTACGTCAAGCAGGAAACAAAGCTATTGGTTAGCTAAAATGAGTACAAGATCTTCCACCCGCAGCAGTCTCATCAGATGTTGCTGCACTCAAAGACATGTTTCGGGCATTAATTCTCCGACAGGAAAGAACCAAACCCAGCTTCCGCCCCCGTAAAAGGTTGAACAAAGTTGTTAACTTGTGGGGGAGTCATTCTTATCAAAACTGTCCAGCCACTAATAGCAACATACCATGACAATATCAAGAGTATGTGTCCCAGGCCGCTGCGGCAATTCAACAAGCTAATTCTGGTTATCGACATCCAATGGGTCTCAAATCAATTAGACCTCCTGGTTTTCCCTCCCATTCAAAATCCCATCGCAAATAGTCCAAAACAGGTTTTTATTTCAATCGAGGAAATAACTCACAAAACAGAGGAACAATTTCCAACCAAGGTCATGATTATAACGTACCCCGGTCAATCAACCAATAGCTCATCAAGGACCTGCTCCTCAGACACACGGTGTGTCAAAAACAGATTTTGAAAGATATATCACATCCAATTGAGAGCGTGTGCGAAACTGCAAAACCAAGGTCCATAAACCTCAAACCCCAAATGGCAAATTTGACTGACAAGCTTCAAATTTGTTTACATGGCTAATACAGCTTCTACTTCCGGTTCTGGAACTCTTCCTGGTAACACGTTACCCAACTCAAAGGAAGATTTAAAAGGTATCACTACCCGAAGTGGTGTTACCATCCAAGGACCAAAAGCAGTTAATCATAACGCCGAGGTGACAAAGGACACAATGCCTCCCGCTAATAACGGAAGCACTAAAGACGTCCAACCTCCTGTTATTCAAATTCAGTCTAGTAATCTAAATCCTGAGCCCAATGTTGCTCCTGTTGTTACTCCTATTCCTAAAGCATCAATTCATTTCCATCCAGAAGAAATGATGACAGGCGCAAGGAAAAAGCTAACGACAAATCGCGAAAATTCTAATAAATCTTAGAGATTTGAGTTCGAGATTAGCTTTACGATGCTTTGATGCTTCATGCCTAAATTTGCTTCGACTTTTAAAATCCTTAATTGAGAAACCAAGAAAATTTGAGCGAATTGGCGAAGAACTCCTTTGAATGAATAACTGTACAGCGTCATCCTCAACAAGGTACCAAAGAAACTGGAGACCCTGGCCCGATTTCTGATTCCAGGTAAATTTAACGGGGATTACTACATGCCACGCAGTGGCCGATCAGGGCGAGCATTAATCCATGCCTTATTCTATATGGAGCAATCTATCTTTCCGAATTGACCCCTACCTGCATGACACTAGGAACTAGCTGACCGTTCGAATCACTAAACCTGATCGGTAATCGCGAAGAATCTTTGTAAATGTGGTAAAATTTCAATTTCCAGCAGCTGACTTCGGGTTGTAATTGTGAACCAGACCCCCGAGTACCTTTAATTCTCGGGCGATGTTTCTTGAAAACCAGTCATGCTTTGATAGATGTTTATGAAGTGAGATTACCCTTCGTGTTGCAAGGAGGCCACACAATCCAAATCAGGACCAAACTTCAAGATACACAGCTGATTACAACCATATGACGGTAAACAAAATCGACTCATTGATTGGCCTTGTGATAATTATTCTCAAGAGGTCCTAGGATTTCAAACAAGATCGGCGAGTGGCAATCCACTACTCCAATATTTTGAGCCTATTGTTCACTGCTTCTCTAAATCTCACTCCTTTCGGGGACAGTGATTTTCTTTTATTTGAAGAAGCAGATTCGTTTCTTGCTCTAGAAGATGATCCAACTTCATCTGAAGTTGATCCAACTTATCAGGATCCTGAGGGGGACATCCTGCTTCTAGAAGCAATTTTGAACAGTGAACCACCACCCCCCCTCCCAAATCAAGAACAATATCTGCCTGGAGTTAGGAAAGAACTCAAACTCCTGTTAATGACTAAAAACCATTAAATCTTCCTTAATAACATCGCCGAGTTGAACTCAAAGGAACAAGCCACCTCCACTGAAGACGCATTTTTAGAAGGTACGACAAGTTGCCTGTCATAAATTGCTAAAGGACTTAAAAGATGAGGAAAAGCAGCTCTTCCAAGGTTCTTAAGTCCACAATCGACCATGCTTGGAAACTCTCCGATATAAAGGGTGTTAACCCAGAATTTTGTACTCACAAAATTCTAATGGAAGAGGACTACGAACCATCTGTGCAAAGTCAGAGAAGGGTAAACCCAAAAATCCACGACGTTATCAAGAAGGAGGTTGAAAAACTCCTTGACGCTGGATTGATTTACCCCATCTCTGACAGCCCTTGGGTAAGCCCGGTACACTGTGTACCTAAGAAAGGAGGCATAACCGTCATCACAAATGATGAGAATGAACTAATTCCTACTGGAAAAGATTGTCACGGGATGGCAGTATAGTTATTGAACTACAGAAAGCTTAAATGCGCCACCCCAAAGTGACCACTTCCCATTGCCCTTCATGGACCAAATGCTCGAAAGACTAGCATGAAACCAATACTACTGTTTCCTCGATGGCTTCTCGGGTTATTTCAGTCCATCTAGCGCATATTGACCCAAAAATCAGAAAGACACCTTCACTTCCCATACGGAACTTTCGCCTATCGTCCATGCCTTTTGGGCTATTCACATGCCTCCGTAGTACATTCTAACGCTGTCTACAGATTGCAATATTCCACGCATATGATGGAAAACACAACGTCTGAGGAATGAGCATGAGATACTGATGACTTTTCGAGTCTTCGGAACTCTGCGTCTAGACAGAGCCATCGCTCGTTGTGACTAACCAATGGTTGGTCAAGCGGTGTGACGCGACACCAAATTGTCTGTGACAAGCGATGGGAGAGACAGGAGCGCGCGTTTAGTGCTGAAGCGGAGAGGCATTGTTCTCGGACACTAAAATTTCTAAATCAGACTTGAGGTTGATAGAGCGAAAGTCAAGTAATAGCTACAACGCCCTCATCCGACTACTGTCAAAGGTATCCGTAGTTTCCTTGGGCACGCCGGTTTTTACCGACGATTCATTCAGTACTTCTCAAAAATTGCCCGTCCTATGACTCATTTGCTTGAAAAAGAGACTCCATTTTTCTTCTCTGAAGAGTGCATCGATTCCTTTAATACACTTAAAATAAAATTGACTGAGGCTCCAATCTTAATTTGCTCCGACTGGACTGCCCTTGAACGTAATGTGCGATGCAGCGACTTCGCATTTGGGGCATCCTCGGGCAACGAAAAAAAGAGGGAGGGGGGGGGGGCAAGCTATTCCAACCTATACACTATCAAGCAAACTATGAAGAGGCTCAAACTCACTACACTACTACCAAAAAGAATTACTTTGCTCGTAGTATATGCCTTTGAGAAATTCCGGTCATACTTGTTATGTCCAAAAAGCATAGTGTATACTGACCATAGTCTGCCATCCAGTATTCTCGTTTGCAAAAAGGATGCTAAGGCAAACTCATGCGTGATCTTATTGCTCCAAAGAATATGATATGAATTCGAGACAAAAAAGGAGCTGAAGAAGCGCGCCGTCCGATCATCTGTCCAGACTTGAAAACCCTCATCAAGACAAACTCAAGAACAAAGAAATCAATGAAGCATTTCCTCTCGAAACTCTTGGTTCTATTGCTCTTCAAAATCAAAGTACCCCATGGTTTGCAGATTTTGCAAACTACCATGCGAGGAAATTCGTTATCAAAAGGAATGACAATCCAATAAAAAAAATAAATTCTTCCAAGGATGTCAAACTTATTTCTGGGGATGATCCCTTCCTATTCAAGATCGGTGCCTATCAGGGGTGATAAACTTGTGTTTCTGGGTCAAGAAGCTTTAAACATTCTCAAAGCTTGCCACAATGGACCTACTGGGGGACACTATGGTGCCAATTACACAGCAAGAAAGGTCTTCGATTCAGGATTCCATTGGCCCACCATCTACAAGGATGCCAATGACTTTGTCACCCGTTGTACATTGTCAACGTCGAAGGAACAAATTACCGACGTGATGAATTGCCATAAACTCCATCTAAGTGTGGCGAGATCTTTGACATCTGGGGCATTATTTAATAGGGCCTTTTCCGGTCTTCAGAGGGAACAAGTACAAACTCGTGGCTGTTGAATACAAGTCAAAATGGTTGAAAAGCAAAAGCGCTCCCCACCAATGATTGCCCGAGTTGTTTGCAAATTTTCTTAAAAACTCTCTTTACTGATTGGTGCCCCCCGAGCTATCATAAGTGATCGCGGAACACACTTTTGCAATGACCAGTTTACAAAGGTCATGCTTAAGTATGGAGTCACTCATCGTCTCTCCACCGCGTATCACCCACAAACAAGTGGGCAAGTTGAGGTGTCAAATCGTGGTTTAAAGCGTATTCTTGAGAGAACCGTGGGAGAAAATCGTGCCTCCTGGTCGGACAAACTAGATGATGCTCTATGGGCCTTCCGCACAGCTTACAAAACACCCATCGGGTGCACTCCGTATAAGCTTGTGTATGGAAAGGCATGTCATCTACCGATCGAGTTAGAGCACAAAGCCTACTGGGCCCTCAAGCATACAAATTTTGATGTTCAAACTGCGGGTGATCACAGGAAAGTTCAACTGAATGAACTAAATGAACTTCGTGATCAAGCCTACGAAAACTCTTTAATCTATAAAGAGAAAACCAAGAGGATCCATGATGCTAAGATTAAAAACCGCGTTTTCAACGTTGGTGATCGTGTTCTCCTCTTCAACTCTAGACTGAAGATTTTCTCGGGCAAATTGAAATCCCGTTGGTCCGGACCATTCACCATTGTTCAAGTATTTCCTTATGGCACCGTCGAGTTATCTCAAAACTCCGGGCCCAACTTTAAAGTGAATGGTCATCGTATTAAGCACTACTTTGGAGGGGACGTACCACAATTGGTAGTCCCGGATCTCCAAACATTCCCCAATGTCCAATAAATTCAGGTGACGGGTCAAGCATAGCGACCTTAAACAAGCGCTTCGTGGGAGGCACCCCATGCTTATCAGTAGTAGTAATAAATAAGTGTTTTTTGTGTGAGGAGGCTTACATTTTCCATTACCCGTGTTTCGTGTTTGTGTTGTTAATTGTCCAGGATTGCCCGGATTGTGAAGAACTCTCGTGCTCTCAGTTTTGTCTTTCATCCACAAGAGTTTCACATCCTCAGCTTCATTTTGGGAATCCAGTATCCAAAGAATAACGTTATTCTTTGGCATACGTTATAAACGGCCTGTTGATTTACGTTAGGAAAACCACTTGAAACTTCGAGGGACGATTACTCGTTGTTCTTAGTATGGGGGGGGGGGGGGGGTTATCGTCGATTTGATGTTTGCCTGCAGCCGTTGTTATCACGTAATCCCGTTTTTACACCAAATTTTTTGCAAAAATACCAAAAAATGAAAAAAAAAAATTAAAATTTTTCAAAAATAAAATAAGTGTTTTTGTCTTTTTGGAGTAAGAATAAATTTTTGACCTCGAATTCGGGCGATATGTTGAGCCCTAGCTAGTTCTTTTAGGCATAGCTTTCACGAATTTCTATCGCTTTGAATTCTTAAGTGAAGAACGAGAAAATTGTAGAGTTTAATATAAGTTTATGTGTCAAGCAAGATGCGTCTTCTAAAACTGTTTTGATATCTTGTGTTCTTTTTCTCCCTAAGCTTCTAATCCGCCTAATCATAGTGTTCGAATTTTTATTCAGCTAATGTCATCGATGTTTTCTGAATTTTTGGAAAAAGCTTCAAATTTGTGGACTTGATTTTCTTTAAAGACAAAAGTTTTTGAAAAAGATTTAATGCCAATAAAGCCATAAATTTGATTATATGGAGCAAGTAAGATGTGTCGTGATATCCAACTCCGCTAACCACGAGGTGGGGTGTTCATAACTAAGACTTCTTTGCTTCTAGGTCTTGGTGTGTCTGATATCTCAATGGAAGAAAAGCTAGGGAGGTTCAAACTAAGGGACATAATCCTTAAGCCTTTTAGGAAGAAGGTGTTGATGTGATTTCCCACTACGCTAGCAACGGGGTGGGTTTGGGTGGGTTTTCAAACTAAGAACACCGGACGTTGGTTGTGATATCCTACTAGGGAGCGAGGCCTAGGTAGGTGTTCAAACTAAGCAACGCATTCCTAGCTTTAAGAACTTGTAAAAAAAAAAAAAAAAAATAAATAATAATAATAATAATAATTTTGAAGTTCTATAAAATCAAGTTGCAAAGTCTTAATAAATTGTTGCTTTGAGTCACGATTCATTTTGTGACTATGAGAATAAGTTGATCTATGGTTGAGTTAAATCAAGCACACACACGTAATCATTTATCCATGTCGGGAGTTCAAAAGTTCACAAGTCATAAGTATGAGGGCTTTACACCTAAACTTATATCGACAATGATCTCGTTTAATTGCTTGGCTTAAGACTAGTGAAAAATCGGGGACGATGAACTTTACCGTAAGGACATCCGTAGATCACTCTATGGACGTTTCTCACTCTATGATCCCATTGTGAGTTAAATAAGAAAGACAAACCATTCAAAAAAAAAAAATCCAAAAAAAAATTTAGAGTAGTCAATGTACATACAAAATAATGGTGTTAATCGGGATTTGTCGAAGCTATTGATTCTTTCCTTTGACAAACACTTTGCTACTTTTCAAAGTTATTAGTCGGAGGGGGTCAAGAGTCTTAGTTTTCGTAAATGCTTACTTCATAGCATTGCGTGAGGACACGGCAATACCTTAGTATGGGGGATTTTGGTATGTGCTTAAATACACATACCTTTTACCTTTAAAAACGACTTAAATGACTCCAAATAACAGACAGGAAACTGCCAAAAGATTTTGTTTGTTTTTACATTGTGTTGTGCAGGAAAAGGATATCACACCAAAAGACAGAAAACAAAGCCAAGAAATGACAAAACCAGGCAGGAATGGGAAAGCTGTGATGGACAAAGCCAAATCAAAAGCCACAAGACCAGAAAAGTCAATCAAAGTCAAAGTCACTCAACAAATGTACAGTCAAAACCGGAGCCGTAAATGAAGAATATATTGGATGCGGTCTAACCCATCTGATGGGCCGGGAAGCCCTAATAATAGTATATTATTGAAGACTGTGAAGACCAAAGGGGCCCTCAATCAATGACAACAGCCCATTTGTGTGCAATTAACAGAGACTGTGAAGACTTTGAAGGCCCGATCCTAGCCCTTGTGCAGCCAATCTCAGCCATTATACACACAAAACCCACCTGAACCTTATTGGACCTTAAAAAGCCCAATAACATAAGCCTAAACTTTATTGGGCCCAAATAAACCCAATTGGGCCCAATACACAATCCCAAGCCCAATACACAAACCCTGGCCCAAAAACATTTTTTATAAACCTTAAGGACTTAAAGTGTCATTTTAAAAAAATATGTTTTATAAAAGAAAAGGGTTTAAACAAAGAGAGGGACTGATTTTGCAATTTTACAAACTTAATTTCCCTTAAAAACACCAAGGGCTGAAACTGCCATGTTCAAAACCTTTTATATCTTTGTTTTAATAAAACCCAAGGGCTGTTTATGCCAAGTTTTAAAAACCTTTTATAACTAAAAAAAAGGGAAACAAACGAAATGGAAAGGAGCTGAATCCCGAGGGGTTCTTCTTGTTTTTTTTCAAACTTTTAAAACCTGTTACCCAATCCCCGCTCTCCCCTCTCAACCCTTCCCGCCAACCTCCTCAAAACCTTCAATATCACATGTTACCACCCAATCTTTTACCCACACAACCCTTTACCCGGTTTAACCCATTCCCACACCCCACTAACAGGTTTTAGATGCCAGGTTGGCAATCCCCCAAGGTTCGAGGCAAATCAATGGCGGAAAAAGGCTAAAAAGAAGCACAAGTGTGATCCTAGGGCTAGGAATGTTAGCTGGGTTTCAAGACACACAACAAACACACCCAAGTGAAGATAGAAGACTGAGAGACTTCTATAAATTGAAGATTGAAGAAAACCAAAGCCGAACCACACACTAGTTTTAACTTAGCATTTTTTTTACTTAACTTTTAATTAAAATTGTAACTTAAGCTTTCAGCTTACTTTTTAGTGTAATATTGTTATTTTCAAGCAAATTAATTCGTATTTTAAAGTCTATCATTAAAGTTTTCTTAATTTTTCCAATTTTCAACTCTTGAATTCGTGTTTAATTGTGAAAGAAAATGTGTTTTTCCTTGTTTACATACTAATCACGAACTATATTAATTCATTTTACCCCTTAATTTACTCAAATTAACTCAAGTAAAAAAACGGCATTTTAACTTATTTAAAGGGGTGTTTGGTTTTAAGCTTGAAAATGGGTCATTTGGGTTTTGCATGGGTTCAAGTGCACTCAGCACTTTTGCTGAGTGTTGATATGGTTTTATTAAGCTTAGACATCTTTATATTAAAACTATTTACCAAACATTTCTAGCGGCCTGGGGGTAAAAAAAAAAATGTGTATGAGATCCAGAAAATAAAATCTCCGCGACAAAAAACAATAAGAAAGAAAAAAAAATGGCCCGAACTATTAAAAATGAGAGAGACCGAAAAAAATAAACAAACCCAAACAAAAAGAAAAAAAGCCTTACTCGCAACAACGCGGCGAAAAATTAAACCCCGCAGCAACGCGCAGGGGTAATTTCTGCTTGTTATTTATTCTAAACTCATATATAGGATAACTTCACCAAGAGAAAATAGGCCGGAGATGAACAGACTCGGGTGACTACCGATGGGCCAAAATTAGCCCACTATGTTTGTCACTGTGGATCCGGTACTGTGTCAAGACTTTTAGGATGTATACAAATAGCTAATCACGTGGAATTCAGTAATGTTAGGCTTTTTCTATAATACAGCCTATCTTATTTATGCATTATTAGGCGAGTACTCGCGCATAGCGGCGGAAATTCTTAACGGCAGATAATTAACGATATACGATATTGTGTTAAATGTTTCGTGTAACATTCAAAATAGAACGTGAAAAGATTAAAATGTAATTGCAAACGGCTGTAACATCCGATAATTCAACTGAAGAAAAAATTCTTAATATGTATCAAACAACATATAAAAACATGTAGTGAAACTAAAAGTAAACATTACATCAATTATGAGATAATAATTAACAGCGCACGTTGTCGTCGCGTAAAACTTCTAGGTACACGACATTTGAGGTGTAGACTCCTACAAATGTGAAAAGTTTGAAAAAAAAAGAATTATACCACATGAATCCCTCCTAATGACATACGAAATATTCATTGTGTTCTTGTGAAGTTAAATTCGATTTTGCCAAATTTTAAGAAAACACTATTGTAGAAAACTATAATTTTATCTATTTGAATATTTTATCAACTCATTATTTGTAATGGATAGGGAAGTATCAATCCATTATCCCGTAGTGATAGGAGATCACAACTATAAGATTAGTATCAATCCTTATCTAGTTATTCTTGTTGAGTTAGGCTCAAGCCTCTACTTTTGTGAAATTTTATAAGATCGAGTCATCAGAGGAAAATCGCATTACCATTTCAACATGAGTAATTAGTAGCAAAACAGAGTCATACTTTTCACAAATCTTTCTCTAAAATATCACCCCTACACTCACCCTCTCATCTAGCAATTCTCTCTCGAAAAACTTCGACGTTCATTCTTATCGAAACAATCTTCTCTCTATCCAATAACTTACTCTCTCAACTCTTCTCTATCTTACACACACAATTGGACTAGACCTCTCACAATCCACTGCAGACTCTCACATCCACGTTTCTAGTAGCCATGCAGACTTTACAATTCTACTGTTCTCATAGAATCTATCCAACTACAGCCCCTTCACAAATATCAACCTTCGATCTATTGTATTCGAGATTTGGTATCTCATTCAATACAACAACAACGCGACCGGGTGCATCCTTTACACCCAAGCCTTTCTCTCGAATTCCACAACTAGCTAGAGCCACTCCTAGGCGATACCTTTCTGCAACACAACTATCATCTAGCCACCAACTCTTTCTACAAACACCAACGCGTCAGAGCGTCTTAGCTCGCACACAGCAAAGAGCGCCACACTCTCTATAAAACAACTTGCAACAACAATATACGCGTCTAGCTTTTTATTGTTTCTTAGACGCGATCCCCTACATTAAGAGCAAATACACTCACATTGGAAAACACTTTTAATCTCCGGCTTGCGCCAGACTATCTGTCTTTTTCTATGTGCTTCATGCCACAACCTAACAACACCGCTACATCTACACCAACGGTCTGATTCTATATCAGATCACTTATAGAGCCCAATCGACAAGCCTACTTGCCATTGCCATGCTCACCCTGGTGCAAGACACCATCTACCAGCACACCGCAATTCTAGAGATACCACTAGAGATGCTCTAGCGTTATTCTTTTTCACAGAGCGATTACATAACCTCTATAGACTCTCTTCTTTATTAGCAGGCGAGACTCGGATCTCACTCTACTCTCCGCACACTACACAACGCCTACGTCGATCTCTTATTCCTCTACACATGTCGCTCCTTTTGTGGCGAGATTGAGAGGGTGCACTGTCACTGCGACTTCTCCTACAATTTGTTCAGATAAGTTTGGTCTCACATACGTAGCTATCTTGCGCACTCGCGTTTGCATAACTCTCTCTAGTAGCCGTGCATAGTGAACTTGAGGCGATGAACTTTACAGCACAACTCTTTACTATATTTAGTTACGAGATCAGCATTTAAACAATACACTGGCTTAATTTATGGGCACAGGCAAATGATTCTCATGGTCACATAGTGAGATTGTTAGTGAGATGGAAAGATGGAGAGTGAATCTATTCTTAGGACAGAGTCTCTATAAGATATACATACATGAGGATCTGAGTGAGTCGTTTTGAGAATGATGTGTGCTGAAGAGTAGATCAACACAGACACGGGGATACTCCTAGTGATATTAGAGCTGATACATCATAGATTGGCGTATCAATGGCACAAATACAGGAATTCAAGTAATTTTGATATCAGATAGCGAGTGATCACAGCTTGTGGTTACAAATTCTGATATAATTTACGTGTTTCACACTTACAAGGGGTGATCTAGTTTGGGGATGAAGTTGGGAAACTGGATCTCAACACCATACTACGCGGCCAACACAGAGTGCGGGCTGGAGATACAAGGCGGGACTTACAGTAGAGTAGGCGGGAGAGGTGCAAGAAGAACATTAGGGGGTTATAAATTGCACTTTAGAGACACACGCGGGTGCGTAACGACAGACTGGGTAGAGGGCGTTCTTGTAGGAATAAGGGGGGGGATCAGGTTCGTAGATGAGGTGCGTGCACGAGTACATGAAGATGCAGAGAGTTGTGTATCGGTAGGTGCTATATTCTACATTTGTTTTGGTAGTATTACAACTTGTGTGAGAGCGAATAAGCACGACATGTGAGCAACGAGGACGTCGGTAGGTCTATGGAGCACGCAATGACCATGTGTTAGAGGAGAGGACGAGGAGAGAGACACACACATACACGTGTATCACTGTGTCTTGGAGATTCATTGGTAATGCACGACTAGTTAGACAGTAGGACTCTATGAAGATGGTATACTGTGATAGATGTTTATGATTTCTGAGAGCTAGATAGGCGTATATATGGTAGTCTAAACATCTATAACGCTTGTGGGGGGGGGTGTGGGGACGTATGGGGTGTGTGCAGACACACGTGCAAGGAATTGTTCAGGTAGTAGTGGGAGCACACTTGGTAGACAGTAGATAGATAGTCTATATCATGTTATGCAAGGCTTAGTTACACTATAGTCTAGTGTGAGCAAGAGAGTGTCAGGGGAGCACAGGTTAGGCTGAGATCAGATGGAGAGTCTAGGATGGTGAATGATCACGAGAGTGATTTCTAGCATGGAGGGATGGAGAAGATAGATGAGGACACACAGTGAGATTTCTCATACTATAGGGAATTAGTTTCATTCTCTATATAATCTGGTACATTTGGTTATTTTTGTTTGTGGGATCACACACAGGAGTGATATAGGATCATGTCACAGTTGCGCGTTTTGTGTCACTGGGACGTTCTTTAAGACAGAGTATGGGGGGTGGTGATTTTTTTGGTTTTAGGTGGAGTGTTGACTGTGTGCGAGTGTTGGGGCAGGTGCCATCAGTCTTTCTCTCACGGAGAGGGACTCGATTTTGGACATGACGGACATCACGCATGGGGTTACGTAGGATGTCCAAAAGGTGGTAGTAGTCAGGGCAGTAGAGATGACTCACGACATAAGTGAATGGAGTGGTGAACACAGAGAGTCAGTGACGTGATTGATATATGAGCATCAGGTTATTAGTCTGGAGTGTAGTCTTAAGCGAGGAGGTGGGTATGGGAGGTACACAGCAGGGGTTAGAGGATAACAATTGAAGCTGCGCGTATCTCACAACTACATAGGGATGGGGGGAGTTAAAGAATGTGGGAATAAGTGAGGAGTTTGAGTGTAAAAGTAAAAAGAAAAAAAATTTTTTTTTTTTTTTGGAATTTTGTTGTTTTAGGGGAAATATTAGAAGGGGGTTATTTAAGAAAGTGTTAGAGATAAGGAGATTGAGGGGGGGGAGTGGGGTAAAATTAGAATATGATAAGATGTTTAGGGAAATAGGGAATATTAATGTGGTGGGGGGGTGTGGAGTTAAGAAGTGATTGAGGGGGTGAGGTGAAGGTTAATAGTGGTATTTATTTGGGTGGAAGAGAGAGTATAGGATAATGGGTAGTTTATTTGGAAAAGGTATTAGAGTTGTATCAAAAGGAATAGAATAATTATGTAAAAGGAATGGAGTATATTTTAATGAAAAAGAAGATATGGAGTTGGATTAATATATTAAGATTGGAGGAATATTTAAGAAAATAATTTAGTGAGAAATTATGAGAAATAATTTGTAAGTGAATATTATTTGTAATATTATATGGAAATTTGATATGGAAATTTATTGAAGATAATTAAAGAAAAAATTTAAAAGTTAATAATATTATAAAAATAAAAATAAATATTTTAAAATTAAATTAAGATGGAAAATAATGTGGAGTTAATAATTTAATCTAAAGTTTAAGGTAAATGGTTTTGTTAATAAAGATATAATTAATTTTTAATGTGGTAGATGATTGGATTTGTGAATAACTATAGTTAAATGAATTGTATTTTATTTATTTAGTGTGATTCTAAGTTTAAGTAATATAAAGTAGGACGCCTTAAAAGATACCTAGTGACGTAATGCTAGTACGATGAGTATAATGCGTTGGTAAAAAGGGCACTTGTTACTTATACCAAGGCACCAGGTGTTTAATATGTTTCGCTCTATGTGGTTATTTAAGCATAAGTTTTTATGCTGGGGACTTTGAGCCGTTAGAAGGGCTCCGTTTTGGTTGCTAACAGGTGTGTAGTAGTCATGGCACTTAGTGTTGATTTTGATAAGACATTTAGCCCGGTTGTCAAACCAGCCACTATTCGCATGGTTCTTAGCCTTGCTGTGTCTCGTAAGTGGCCAATTCACCAACTTAATGTTAAGAATGCCCATTTTTTTTTTTTTCTTAACGGTGAATTATCGTGAGACTGTCTACATGCATCACCACCTTGTTTTGTTAATGCAGGTTCCCTAACCATGTTTGTCGTTTGTAGAGATCTTTATATGGGAACCCCCCTAAAACAAGCACCCGGTGCTTGGTTGCTTGTTTTAAGTGTTTTGGCAGGTTTATTGCACACGAGCCGAATTTATCATAGTCGTTGCGAATTCTCTCTATTTATTTTATAGACAGGTATCTCAGGTTGCTTTATCTTTTTTATAATGTGGAGATATTATTCTTACGGCTTCGTTCTACAGCACTCTTAATCAACTATAACTTATTCTTTACATCGTAAGTTTGATATGACTGACCTCGGCACTTAATTATTTTTCTTGTATCTCTATTGTTCATGCACTTTACAGGTTTATATTTTATCTAAACGAAAGTTACGCGCTTCAGCTCCCTTGAGTGTCTCACGATGTACATTGTAACCCCCTCTCGGACACCAGTGGATACGAAGTCCAAACTGGGTCCGGATGGGGTTCCGGTTCAGGATCCTACTATGTACCGAAGTCTTGCAGGGGGGCTTCAGTATCTCACGTTTACACGTCCAGATTTGTCTTATGCAGTTCAACAGATTTTCCTTTATATGCACGATCCGCGAGAGCCACATTTAGCTGCTCTCAAGCGTATCTTGCGATATGTTCAGGGTACTTTGGATTTAGGCCTTCACTTATATGCATCCTCCACTACCTCTCTGGTTGGTTATACTGATGTTGATTGGGCGGGTTGTCCATCTACACGCAGGTCTACCTCAGGTTATTATGTCTTTTTGGGTGATAACCTATTATCTTGGTCCGCTAAACGACAACACACTCTTTCATGCTCTAGTGCCGAAGCTGAATACCGGGGTGTTGCCAACGTTGTGGCAGAGACTGCATGACTTCGTAATCTTCTTCGTAAGCTACACTCTCCTTTATCGACTGCAACTCTTATCTATTGTGATAACGTTAGTGCTGTTTATATGTATGCCAACTCTGTTTAACATCAACGGACGAAACACATTGAGATCGACATTCACTTCATCCGTGATATGGTTACCGCTGGTCAGGTTAGAGTTCTACATGTACCTTCTAACTACTAGGATGCTGATATCTTTACCAAAGGACTTCCCTCAGCTTTGTTTGAAGAATTTTGATCCAGTTTGAGCGTTCGACCTCCTCCCGGGGGGGGGGGGTATTAATTGATATATTTGGATGATTTATCAAATCATTAGTTGTATGATAGGATTAGTATCAATCCTTATCCGTGTGATAGGATGAGTCACAATTAAGATTAGTATCAATCCTTGTCTAGTATTTTTGTTGATTGGCTCAAGCCTCTACTTTTGATGTGCGGTTGTCGTAGGACTTCTACACGAGAAGTTTTACAAACTTCCCAAGGCAGTGCAGCCTAATTCAGTTGTATTATAGAGTATAAGCAAGACTTGGGTGTTTTATCGATCACATTACGAGAAAAGGTTGGGAAAGTGCTTGATCATGGTCAAACAGAATTTTAATGGTTGAGAGAAAGGATTATTTTTGTATTTTAATATTTAAGGAAAGACAAGTACATCATATCATTTTTGAGAGATGTTTGGTCTTAAGCTATTTTAAACTAAATAATAACTAACGCTACTGGTGATAAACAAAGAAAAAAGATTGTGTTATTTAAATCATGTATTACTCCCAAGATTGCTTCTCCTAGTGTTGTTTGCCTCTTGTCACAACTTGTGATGATCTATGTCACTAATTTCTAAAGCATTACGAATTACACGAACCCCGTTCTCTACTTAGTATGCCGCAGAGCAACGATCACATTCAAGATTAGGAAGACTATTACACGTCCCCTAGGCGTACACTAATGGCATGTGAAATATATTAAGAGGTGGATCAACCATATTAGGGGCAACTAGTATAAAGACTGTTACCCAATGGTAATCAACTTTCTACACAATCGAAGTTCCCTAGACATATCAAGACACGATGCAGACAAAACTGGTTTTCTAAAGCATCCTAACTGCACAATCCATCACAAGAAGCAACACCACTAAGATCTACATTCTAGGTTTCATACAATCATAAATAAACATAATAGGAGGTTTAGCCAAACATGTTAAAGATAAAGCAAGAATAATAAATCAAACAACACATAGACATATTGAATGATTAAGTAAACCTTACTTGATTAAAACATGAATTGGAAGAGGTACAATAGGGTTTTTAGGCCCTAAAATTGGGCTGGGTCGTGTACTATGACGCTGTCTTGAGATATGGTGACGCCGTCTTGATCTTTGTGGTGATGGCGTCACGTTATATTTGTGACACCGTCTCCAGCCACTATAGAGACATTCTTGATAGATGTTGGTGTAGGTTCGTAGTCTTGTCCGTTTCTTCTCCAAATGAGCCCAAGTCACGTGTAATTCTTCCAAATGTCTTCCAAATGCGAAATACCTAAAAAGGAACGATTAAGTACCTATTTTGGACATAAATGCACGATTTTGGGGGTTAAACGACCCCGAAAAAGTGTATAAAATGACACCTCATTAAATACCCCTACACTTGGGATTTGCTTGTCCTCAAGCAAATAGGCTTTTCTATCTAGACAATAACAATATGAGGGGTCACTTTACCTACTCTTTAAAAATATTCTACAACACAACCTTCTAAACCTGGTAATTAAAAGCACGGAAAGTATATACTAGCACCTCACATAAGTGTTTGAGATTCTCTCTTTCACTCGGGTGTATAATGAATTATAACATATGGGAGAAATGGAAAATCACACTCATTACCTGTCATATCATATAAATTACCATAGGCTTGGTAAAGGATCAAACCTCCACCGCTAGGTGCAAGTATTATTCATTACTATCTAATAGGTCTTTTTAAAGGGTTGTGGTGTGTAGGTGTAAGATAACATATAATAGAAACGGAAATGGATGAGATACATTTGGGTGGTGACTTTGGGTGAATTTGGAGTGGAAGGGTTAGCTAATTACTTACACGAATACACGCTGGGTTGGTTGCTAAGCCAAAACTCGGACAAAGATATACAAACTCTACACAATTCTACATCAATCTTTTTTTTTTCTTTTCTTATTTTTTTGATAACATAATACATCACAAGGGGTTTATAACACGTACCCCTACACTTGAGCTTTTACATGCTCGATGTTTACAATCTAGCTAATGACCTGAATTGAGGTGGATCAAAATAACATGGAGATCATTTGACAAACATATGGGGGTATTGACTTAACTTTTCTTCCCCATTCTTCCGCGAAATAAATACTACCATGAATCCCAATCGTTCCAAAACTGTATTTACAAGGATAAGGACTTAGCAACCGTGTACTCAAATAATTAACTTGGGTTATCTCAATAATGTACTAAAAGCGAGTGCATATAAGCTAGGCTAAGGCTTTTTGGGTGTAACGATTGGTTTAAGGGTGACAATGCTCTTCATTAATAGTCTGGCTTAACCAGAAAATTACGAGAACCATAAAAAATGATAGGCTCGGAGGGTTATACTAGGGTATCCTACACTAAAGGTGAGTGTATGGCAAGGCGTGAGACAGTTATATGATCGATGTGACCATCATAACAATTACAGGTTTAAAACATGGGTTAATCCTAATGCCTCTTATCAAGCAAATCCTAATACTTACTATGCAGTCTCGGGATGCATCACAAAAACAAGTTCTAGAATTTAATATGCTACCGGTACACTCATATGATTTTACTAACACCAAACATTCATATAAAAGGTGACAAAGGCAATGCATACATGGACGTAAACTACGGAATCGACATGCACGCTTGCAGCTCAACCCAACACGAAACCGGGTAAAGAAAAATCATCTTGGGTTACCAACGAGTGGGTACCCGAAGTTCCTAAAGATCTAATGGGCGAACCTCATATTTTGGGAGTTAAATTTAAGGTTTTTGTACTAATAATAGAACATTTCTCCCTATCCCATAGGAACGCTAGTAATAACTCAGTTTTTGTCGGTATGTGTCGTAAAAAAAATTAAATTTGGGTAAAAATCACCTTTTATGCTATGTTTCGATATATTACCTATCATTTTAAGGACAAAGCAAATGGCAAATGAAAGAATAGTTTCTAAGAGCTTAATTTTCACCCCTGACACTTAATTGAACATATGTCCTTAATGTTTCTCTAGAATACCTTAAAAACAGATAAAAGGAAAAAGAAAACAAGGAAAAGAAACTAGTACTCCCCTGGTTTACTCAATAATGGAGAAGAAACATTCGATACCCAGGTTAAATAGACCCTTTGATAATCATCCAATGAAACTTCCTAAAACTTCCAAGCTCATCTCATCAAATATAACATGTAATCAAAGACAAAGACAACTATACCCAAGCATAGAAAATGTGCGATTTACCACTAATACCATGTAATATAGTGGTTCGACCTTGATAAATAGGATGACATAAATTGTAACCCATTAGGGTTTGCAGGTTTATAACAAAAAGAATACACATTATAAATGTTGTGCAAGTTTTATTTTCAAAAAGTAATTAAAAACATAGAGATTTCCTTTCTGAACTTGGCCGTTTGAGATGTCAGGTTGTATGTTGACCCCGTCATATTGTCGTGGTGACGGCGTCAGCGTGTTAATCGTGACGCCGAGTCTGCACAGTCTGTGAAAATAAAATTTTTTGTTATTTGATAAAAAATATGTCATGCACTTGATTCTATAAAAGTTAATTCTTGTATCAATGGCTGTACAAAACGCTGAGATTTAACAAATCAATCATATGACTCGAAACTTGATGCGAATTATTATAAACAATCTACGAATTAACAGGTTTGAAATTGTATCAAGAATCTGATAAATTCCCCTACACTTATTATTTGCAAAATACCTTTGATTGAAATTAAGACCAGGTTAAAAACAATACAAAGCATGATTACAAGATAATTCAAACACAATAAAACAAACTATGAAGAATAAACACTCACGATGCAACATTGCCACTCCTAATAATGGCGGGAAATAAATGATTGCCTCCCAAGAAGCTTTTTTCTTTATAACAGAGTCTTGTAGCTAACACGAAGTCATACGCCCCTTACATTACTTATCCTCATCATCCACTTCTTGTTGGGAATTCAGGTCTACATCCCTCTAGGCAATTACTATTGTAAAATCCTAGTATCTTGCTCATTACATACTCTACTTCTCTTCTATTATCCTCATCGTTCCTAAGATAGACTGATTTGGTATGCTCCTTTTCTAAGTCTGAAAGTGAATCGTATTGTTCTATCTTATGGGGCATTTATAGGTAACTTCATCGGTCTCATTAATGAATCTTACAACTCCTTCGGGTGGGTCGTAAGTCATGTTGGATATTTCTATAAAAGATCTCCCTAGTACCAATTGTGACAACCTAGGGTCTATGATTGAACTAATATCCTCGAAAATCATGAAGCCTATGACATAGGTAAAGTTTCCTACGAAGACATGCATCCCTTTGATTCTTCCTGTGAAATTGCTAATTCCTCCATTAGCATCTTCCCTAGGGTCAAGTTTTCTTCTCATGATCCAGTTATACATCATTCGGGTCATAGTATATTAAGAGGAGAGATGAGGTCAAGTAACTTTTTCGATATGCACGTGTCAAAAATGCATGAGATCTTAAGTTTTGTAGGGGCAATCCTTCAGTGATGAATAGGGTTTCTAAGAAATATAGAATGGGATTGGCCACTCATTAGGTACCTATGGTAGGTTAGTTCATTCCTATCGGGAAGTGTTTGACGTACTGTATACTCCACTACTGGTTCACCCGTCCGTTGCCACGCTATCTCCTTCATTAGGATCCTCATTTTGGGGTTCATCATCATCTCGTATGAATCTCGATGAACATCACTTCTCCATCATCCTCTTTAGGAAGCGGGACAATTTCATATTAGGAAGGATTGAGAAACCAACCCAAGCGATTTACGCACAAATTTAGATTCCGTACCTATTTTGTAGGGCTCAAAGCTAATGGGATCAGGTTTGTGAGGTGTGGTTAAGAGTGAGTGTCTCTAGGGGTTGGTTCCCTTCTCTTGCTCGAACTTCCTGCTCCATTAACTTGGTGAATCGTTTGGGCTGCCAGGGTGAATTGTGGTAATGCGATGAGTTAGAACTTTGGATTTGTGTTGTGTGCAATGAGTGGTCATTAATTGGGTAAGGAACAAGCAAGACAAAAAACTAGATAGGTCCTCAGTTTCGGTCTTACGTATTACATAAGTCACTGTACCCGCTAATAGAATCGGTGATTTGGCTTTCAACACATTAATCTATTTTGTTGGTCATCTTCACCTGTGTCGATTTGATAATCGTCTTGTTAAAACATGGATAGTCCTAGAGCGTCTTGAGATGGCCATGAATTCGAAACCAGTCCTTCTATATTTGAATTGATTGTTAAAATTTTTAAGGACGTTGTTGAATGAAACAGTCCGAGATCAAACCTCAGATTTGAAACCGGTTAGGTGAGGTTTGAGAAATTATTTAGATGGAAGTTTAGAGGTTTTCTCGCACCTAAGTTCAGGTGGACTTCTCCATGATGTATTATAGGTGTCACCAAGATATTTTTTGCTCGGGCTTAAAAGGTAATAGCCACTTACCATCGCGCTTCATCGTACCGAGGATAAGTAGTTTCACAAAGGCTTGATCGTGGGTTCTCCATGCAATTCTGAGTGATGGTGGGACCAACTTCAGATTTCGCATGGTTAGTGTATATTGTTTCCACATTGGGTAAGGGGGGGGTTGTGTCAGAGCAAGATGAGCTTCCATCAGCTTAGCATGAGTTTTCGAGCTCGATTAGACGGCGATACGTAACGTACTTGAGGTAGAACATCTCTTGAGGCAAAGTGATTGCCTTTACCGGCTAATCGAAATCACCTTGGTCGTATCCAACTTTCGTTGTCATAGAGGGAGGGCGAGTCCCACTAATATATGCCAGGATTCTCGAATTTGAGGTCACGAAGTCATACACCGTCCGCTTGGTCAATGGTTCGTCTCAAGATTATTAACAAGAGTCCATAAAAAATTTGGACTTGGACCAAAGATCGTTGCCATATGAGGGACATTGGAGTAAGTTCCCTTGAAACGAGTCCATGCTTCGGAATAAAGATTCACATGATGTGTTGTACATCAGAGAAAATCATTGCGGAGTCTTAAACGTCCTTCCTGGTGGAAAGAATTGAGCAAGGAATCATGTAGTAAGATCCTCCTATGTGGAGATAGATTCTGCTGGAAGGCGTTCAAGCCAATTTCTAGCTTGGTCGCGTAGGGAAAATTGAAATAAACACAGGCGCGTTCTTTCCCTATTTTCAAACACGTCAAGGTTCCAAGTACGATCCACAAGTTTAAAGGAAATCTTGAGGTGTTGGTTTGGCCTCCTCGGATACCGAAGTTCGAGTGGAATGATCATTGCGTTCGTTTTGCACCAACCGAATAAACCAAACAAAACAAAACAAACACGCAAACAAAATAAACAAATATACAGAAGTTTACACTAATCTAAATTACACTAATTCTAGGGGTTAAGTTAATATAGGGTTAAAACTAAAATATTGAATGATTAAACAACTTAACTCCCCGACAACGGCGCCAAAAACTTGATGTGTCGTCTTGTAGGTTGTTATTTTAGTTATCAAGTTTTACATTTATATTTTGCTGACTTTACCTAAAAACAACACTTTAACGGGCAGTGTACCCGATCAGATGTAGTTTCATTGGTAAGTAGGGTGTCGATCACTATGAACGAGTGATGCGGTCGTCGTTAGACTTCAACAAGAAGTTTTACAACTCCCTAGGCAGAGCACCTAATTGTTGTAGTAGTAGTATAGGCAAGACTCGGGGGGTTGTTATCGTTCACTCGAGGAATAGGTTGGGAAGGCTTGATCACGGTCTAACAGAACTCTAAGGGTTGAGGAAATACTATTTTTGTGTTTTTGTATTTTATGGAAAGCAAGTAAATCATATAATTGGAGAGATTGGTTGGTTTTAGCTATTAAACTAAATATATTCTAAACTACTTTGGTGATAACAATAAGATAAAAGACTGTGTTTATTTAATCATGTATTACTCCCTAGATTTCTTATCCTAGTGTTGTTGCCTTGTCACCCTTATGATGATCTGTGTAACTATTTCCTAAGTCATGAACGAATTACACGAACCCGCTGTCTACTTAGTATGCCGCTAGAGCAACGCACGCGTAAGGTAGTATGAAGACTATTACACGGCCCCTAGGAGTACACTAAGTGCATGTGAAATATATTAAAAGTGGATCAACCATATTAGGGGGCAATGTAGTATGAAGACTGTTACCCGACGGTATCCTTTCTACACAATCATGTTTCCCTAGACATATCAACAGCGATGCAGACAAAAGCTGGTTTTCTAAGACCTAACGTGCACATCTATCATAAGAAGCAACACCACTAAGATCTACATTCTAGGTTTCATACAATCATAAATAAACACAATAGGAGGTTTAGCCAAGCATGTTAAAAGTAAAGCAAGAGCATAGATAGATCAAACAACACATAAACATATTGAATGATTAAGTAAACCTTACTTGATTAAAACATGAGTTAGAGGAAGTACAATAGGGTTTTTAGGCCCTAAAATCGTCCTTAACAGCTGCTAAACGAACTAGGGTTCGTACCCTTTTTTATTCTAAAGTTACACACTCAAAACCCTAAATTCGGGTTTGTATATATAGGAAAAACGTTGTGATGGCGTCGCGTTTTAATCGTGACGCCGTCATGAATAGAATATTCTAGATATTGGGTTGGGTCGTATACTGTGACGCTGTCGTGAGATATGGTGACGCCGTCTTGATCTTCGTGGTGACGGCGTCACGTTATATTTGTGACGCCGTCTCCAGCCACTGTAGAGACATTCTTGATAGATGTTGGTGTAGATCCGTAGTCTTGTCCATTTCTTCTCCAAATGAGCCCAAGTCACGTGTAATTCTTTCAAATGCCTTCCAAATGAGAAATACCTGAAAAGGAACGATTAAGTACCTATTTTGGGCATAAATGCACGATTTTGGGGGTTAAACAACCCCGAAAAAGTGTATAAAATGACACCTCATCATCGAGTTATCATCATCACTAGATTCCTTTTTAGCCTTCAACGCAAGAGATCTACTTTGTTCTCTTTTGTCTTTGACTATTTCAGAATCTTTCTTAATTATTACTTCATAAACTTTCAAGTTTCCAATAAGTTCGTCAAGTGATAATGATGTCAAATCTTTCGACTCTTCAATAGCCGTAACCTTTGCGCGCCATTTAGGATGAAGTGCCCTAAGAAATTTCCTAACATAGTTCTTGCTAGAAAAACCTTCATCAAGTGCTTTTAGACTAGTAATAATAGTGTTAAATCTAGCAAAAGCATTATCTATCGATTCTTCTTTCGGAATCGTAAATTGTTCATATTGTTGAACAAGAAGATCTATTTTGTTATCTTTGACTTGGCTATTACCTTGGTGAGTGATTAACAAAGTATCCCAAATTTCTTTTGCGGTTTTACACATAAAAATTCTTTCGTATTCTTTACGTGGCAAAGCATTATAAATTACCATTTTAGCCTCATTATTTTTAGCAAGTTTCTTTTTAAGATCATCGTTTTGTTTATCAAATGGTACAATTTCATCCTTTTTAGTTTCGGGATTATTTTGAATAGGAGGAAAATCACCATAGGTAATAACATGCCAAAGATCTAGATCTTTTAATTTCACATAAGTTTCGAATTTATTTTTCCAATAAATAAATCCATCACTTTCAAATAGTGGTGGTCTTTGCATAGATTGCCCTTCTAAATATTTTTCCGATTCCATAGATCGATTCAAGTTTTAAAATACAATTTATTTTAAAAATCTTGTTTGACGTGGCTCCTGATACCAATTGTGGAAAACTAGAAGGGGGTTGAATAGTTTTACCGCTTTTTAATTTAGTGAATAGTTTGTTTATAAAAACTTAGATTCGACTTAATGTGAATTCACAATGTGCACAATATGAACAATTTAACTAAACAAATAAGTAATAACAATATACGAAATAAATATACAAGACAAGAGATAAGAGATAGAAAGATCAAACCACAACACAAGGATTTATAGTGGTTCGGTAACGAAGCACCTCTTCGCCCTACTCCACTCCCCGAGCACCAAACTCGAGAGTTTTCTTCACTATGTCAACAAGCTCCCTTTAGGCGGAGAAAACCGTACACAACTAAGCTTACACCGATTTTCGACACTAAGCCAAATGTCGAGTTCTAATCCTAGCTAGAACCAATCTATCACAACTAACCACACTACTTCACAACAATTCACAACTTCTCTTCACCACACCACTTTTTCTTCACTTCACAACTTCTCTACACTTCACAACTTCACTTCACAACTTCTCTACCCTTCACAACTATTCTATACTTCACTTCACAACTTCACTTCAACTAAACACTACCTTGATCACACCAATCTAACACTACTTACTAAGATCACCCCGATCTAACTATACTTACAATGATCACCACAATCTACCTAGTATACACAACTACGATACACACCTTCACAATATACACAAATGATTTACAAGATATAATACAATTGCAACAAGGTTGCAAGGACACACACTAATCTATAATACTTCTTTACTTGATGGTAGGAAGTATTCTTCTCTTGCACTTGAAGATCTAAGCTTGGATCACTTGGAAACAAAGCTTTATGATTAAATGATCAAAGGATTGTGGGAAATGTGTGGACTGATTTTAGACAGAAAAGAATGAGTGCAAAAGGTGAGAAAATCAGTGGGGAACAGTCCAGTATTTATAGGCAAACTGGGGAGCCTTTTTGTCTGGCCGGTCCCCTTAATTAGGGTGTCGGCCCCCTTATAATTAAGGGGACCGCCCGTGTATTTAAGGGGTCCGGCCAGGCCAGGACGCTCTCTTTTTTGTCTTTTTCAGGGGAGGTGTTTTCTGGAACATTTCTAGCCGTTTTTAGGTAGAAAATTTGAATTCAAAATATTTATTTGAATAAAACATTTCTTTTAAATCTAAAAATATTTTGTAAAAGTTATAAAAATGTTTGTGACATTTTTATAAAAAATGTGAGGTTAAATAAAAAATCATTTGATCATAAAATGCATTAAGCATTTATTTATTCATACCTTTAAGTGATTAATTTGTCAAAATGAAAATTTACTACTAATTACTTGTTTACGTTTAATTTTACATTGAACGTTTTTACATTTTGTGATTATCAAAACTTAGAGAGGTCGAAAAATATTAATAACGTTTTTAGGCATTATTTCTATCAACATAAATCATGCATGTAAATTTCACTTCATATATAGATGTCACGGGTAAAAACTAAAAAGACTTGCACCCTACATGAAAAATCGGTGTACGTTTCAATAGAAAAAAAAAACATTATCATTTTATTAAGTTTTCTAAACCTCAAAGAAAAAACACCAATAAACCAAACATGCAGCATGCGTTTTCCCACAGTCGTAGTAATCAAGAAAATGCCAAAAACGCTATTACATTTTTACAATTTTCATTCACATTAGTTGTTACGTTACATTTTTGAAATTTATAAACAATGGTAATCAGAAAACAAACTAATGTAAATGAAAATTGTAAAAATGTAATAGCGTTTTTGGCATTTTCTTGATTACTACGACTGTGGGAAAACACATGCTGCATGTTTGGTTTATTGGTGTTTTTTCTTTGAGGTTTAGAACTTATAATAAAAATGATAATGTTTTTTTTTTCTATTGAAACGTACACCGATTTTTCATGTAGGGTGCAAGTCTTTTTAGTTTTTACCCGTGACATCTATATATGAAGTGAAATTTACATGCATGATTTATGTTGATAGAAATAATGTCTAAAAACGTTATTAATATTTTTCGACCTCTGTAACTTTTGATAATCACAAAATGTGAAAACGTTCAATGTAAAATTAAACGTAAACAAAAAAGTAAATTAGTAAGTAAATTTTATTTCGACTAATAATACTTAAGGTATAATAAATAAATGTTTAATGTTATTTTTATGATCAATGATTTTTTATTTAACCTCACATTTTTTATAAAATGTCACAACATTTTTATAACTTTACAAAATAATTTTTGATTTAAAAGAAATATTTTATTTCAAATAACTAATTTTGGAATTAATTTTCTAACCTTAAAAACGGCTAGAAATGTTCCAGAAAACACCTTCCGTAGAAAAGATAAAAAAGGGAGTGTCCTGGCCTGGCCAGACCCCTTAAATACACGGGCGGTCCCCTTAATTATAAGGGGGCCGACACCCTAATTAAGGGGACCAGCCAGACAAAAAGGCTTCCCAGTTTTGTACTATAAATATGGGACTGTTTTCCCCACTGATGTTTCCTCACCTTTTGCACTCAATTATTTTCTATCTAAAATCGTTCAACATTTTCCCACAATCCTTTGATATTAACATAAAGCTTTGTTTTCAAGTGATTCATGCCTTAGTCTTCAAGTGCAAGAGAAGAATACTTTCTACCATCAAGTAAAGAAGTATTATAGATTAGTGTGTGTCCTTGCAACCTTGTTGCAATTGTATTATATCTTGTAAATTATTTGTGTATATTGTGAAGGTGTGTATCGTAGTTGTGTATACTAGGTAGATTGTGGTGATCATTGTAAGTATAGTTAGATCGGGGTGATCTTAGTAAGTAGTGTTAGATTGGTGTGATCAAGGTAGTGTTTAGTTGTGAAGTGAAGTTGTGAACTGTAGAGAAGTTATGAAGTGAAGAAAAAGTGGTGTGGTGAAGAGAAGTTGTGAATTGTTGTGAAGTAGTGTGGTTAGTTGTGATAGATTGGTCCTAGCTAGGATTAGAACTCGACATTTGGCTTAGTGTTGGAAATCGGTGTAAGCTTAGTTGTGTACGGTTTTCTCCGCCTAAAGGGAGCTTGTTGACATAGTGAAGAAAACTCTCGAGTTTGGTGCTCGGGGAGTGGAGTAGGGCGAAGAGGTGCTTCGTTACCGAACCACTATAAATCCTTGTGTTGTGGTTTGATCTTTCTATCTCTTATCTCTTGTCTTGTATATTTATTTCGTATATTGTTATTACTTATTTGTTTAGTTAAATTGTTCATATTGTACACATTGTGAATTCACATTAAATCGAATCTAATTTTTATAAACAAAACTATTCACTAAATTAAAAAGCGGTAAAACTATTCAACCCCTTCCTAGTTTTCACAAATTGGTATCGGAAACGTCACGTCAAACAAGATTTTTAAAATAAATTGTATTTTAAAACTTGAATCGATCTATGAAATCGGAAAAATATTTAGAAGGGCAATCTATGCAAAGACCACCACTATTTGAAAGTGATGGATTTATTTATTGAAAAAATAGATTCGAAACTTATGTGAAATCAAAAGATCTAGATCTTTGGCATGTTATTACCTTGATGATTTTCCTCATATTCAAAATATCCAGAAAACTAAAACGGATGAAATTGTACTATTTGAATAAACAAAACGTGATCTTAAAAAGAGACTTGCTAAAAATAATGAAGCTAAAATGGTAATTATAATGCTTTGCCACGTAAAGAATACGAAAGAATTTTTATGTGTAAAACCGCAAAAGAAATTTGGGATACTTTATTAATCACTCACCAAGGTAATAGTCAAGTCAAAGATAATAAAATAGATCTTCTTGTTCAACAATATGAACAATTTACGATTCCGGAAGAGGAATCGATAGATAATGCTTTTGCTAGATTTAACACTATTATTACTAGTCTAAAAGCACTTGATGAAGGTTTTTCTAGCAAGAATTATGTTAGGAAATTTCTTAGGGCACTTCATCCTAAATGGCGCGCAAAGGTTACGGCTATTGAAGAATCAAAAGATTTAACATCTCTATCACTTGATGAACTTATTGGAAACTTGAAAGTTTATGAAGTAATAATTAAGAAAGATTCTGAAATGGTCAAAGGCAAAAGAGAACAAAATAGATCTCTTGCCTTGAAAGCCAAAAAGGAATCAAGTGATGAAGATAGTTCGACTTCCGATAGTGAAGACGAAGAATACGCCATGGCCGTGAGAGACTTCAAGAAATTTTTCAAAAGACGAGGAAGATTCGTAAGACAACCACATGATGAAAGAAAGTCATCCCAAAGAAGTAAAGACGATAAAAATGGCAAAGGCGAAAGAAAATGTTTTAAATGTGGAGATCCAAATCATCTCATCGGAGAGTGTCCAAAACTATCAAGAAACTACAATCAAAGAGCCTTCGTTGGAGGATCATGGAGTGATAGCGACGAAGATGAAGAAGAAAGGACAAAGGACGAAAAATGTCTCATGGCTAAAGCATCTAATGAGGTACTTTCCGAAACCGAATTCTTTAGTGATGATCATTCATCGTTAGATGAAAAAGACTTAGATAGTGAATATAATCGACTATGCAAAGTAGGTCTAAAAGTCATGGCTAAAAATAAATCACTAAAACAAATTAAAAATGGGTTAGAAAATGAAATACTCGAACTAAAAAATAAACTATCTAAATTAGAAAAAGGTAAAGAGGTAAATGAAGAATGCAAAATGTGTCAAGACCTCAAGTTTGAAAATGAAAAGCTTAAGGAAGAAATTTCTAAGCTAAATCAATTTAATAATAGTAGTCACTCGCTTAAGAAAATAATAAGTTTTCAAAAACCATCCGGAGATAAATCCGGTTTAGGATTTAATTTTACCAAAGGATCAACTAGTGAGTCTAAACAAATAAATTTTGTAAAGTCACAAGAGGTTGAGTCTAAAGAAAAAGTAGTAGAATTAAATTCAAGCCCAAGACCAAAATTTATGCTTATAAACAATACTAAAATACCCAATGCAAGCGACGACGAACTAAAACGTTTTTATAAACCTTTTTGTTAAAACCCGGAGTTGGATTTACTAAGCCTAAAACAAGATCTAAGACTCCTCCTCCAAAAAGAACTAATAACTCTCACCCTCGATCTTGTTGAAGGTAATTGGTTTTCCTTGATTATTTCTCACAAATGACAAGGGTATATATAGATTACAAAGGGATGGGCTTGAGCCCAAGATAACTACGATACAGCTAATGATGACAAAGCATCCAAAAATATATCAACTAATTTAGGAATGTAACTAATCAAATATCAATAAAATATATTGACTAATACGCCCCCGCAGTTAGAGCGGGAGGAGGCCGTACGCTCAAACTGGATCGAAATTCTTCAAACAATGCGGAAGGCAGCCCCTTGGTGAAAATATCGGCATATTGGAAACGAGAGGGCACATGTAGAACTCTAACCTGACCAGCGGTAACCATATCTCGGACGAAATGAATGTCGATCTCAATGTGTTTCGTCCGTTGATGTTGAACAGGATTGGCAGACATATAAACAGCACTAACGTTATCACAGTAGACAAGAGTTGTAGTCGATAAAGGAGAGTGTAACTCACGAAGAAGATTACGAAGCCATGCAGTTTCTGCTACAACGTTAGCAACACCCCGATATTCTGCTTCGGCACTGGAGCGTGAAAGAGTGTGTTGTCGTTTAGCGGACCAAGATAATAAGTTATCACCCAAAAAGACATAATAACCTGAGATAGACCTGCGTGTAGATGGACAACCCACCCAATCAGCATCAGTATAACCAACCAGAGAGGTAGTGGAGGACGCATATAAGTGAAGGCCTAAATCCAAAGTACCCTGAACATATCGCAAGATACGATTGAGAGCAGCTAAATGTGGCTCTCTCGGATCATGCATATAAAGGCAAATCTGCTGAACTGCATAAGACAAATCTAGACGCGTAAAAGTAAGATACTTGAGCCCCCTACAAGGCTGCGATACATAGTAGGATCCTGAACCGGAACCCCGTCCGGACCCAGTTTGGACTCCGTATCTACTGGTGTCCGAGAGGGGTTACAATTAACCATGTGAGCACGCTCAAGGAGCTGAAGAGCGTACTTTCGATGAGATAAAAATAAACCTGTAGAGTGACGAACAACAGAGATACCAAGAAAATAATTAAGTGCCCTGAGGTCAGTCATGTCAAACTCACGATGTAAAGAATCACTAAGTTGCTGAAGAAGTGTTGTAGAAGAAGCCGTAAGAATAATATCATCCACATATAAAAGAAGATAAGCAACCTGAGATCCCTGTCTATAAATAAATAGAGAAGAATCACAACGACTGTTAAAACACCACAACCTAGGAGAGATCAAGGTAGACAAAAATACCCTAATAATAATCATTCAATGTGGAATTATTCACAACAACCAAACTTCCCTCCGTGGGGAATATGTCCACCTTATATGTATCTGAATCAAATGCAACATATGCAAAACATGTTCAGGCTTAGCAATTTTGGACCCATAAGAAATTGGGGACCAAGTGGTTAAGTCGTTACAATATTTT
>BQNB010019258.1:4940-67081 GCA_026074375.1 Tanacetum coccineum
GTTGAAAATAATTTTTGTTTTAATCTTATCCATTAGATTAAGATGAAGATGAAGGGTGGAGATTGGTCCCCTGATATCCACAAAAAACTTTGTATCCAAATGAACCTAAATACGTATATTTAACCGGGAAGTATGCTTTCTCGGGTCGTTTCTCCAACGACTTGTGAAATTGATACCACGCTTTAGTTTGGATTATGATTTGAATAAGAGCAAAGATGAATTTGATTATCTATAACTACTAAATAAAAGCAACGAATAAAATGAGAAAACAAAAGCAATTAAGCACTTAAACAATTAACCGGAACGAATAAAACGCGACAAATAAACAAATAAGACGAAATTAAACCCTAAAAATACAAACTAAATTTCTAAACCTAAAATAAGACAAAAGAAAATTTTAGGAAAAAGAAAAATACTTTTCTTTTGATAATTTTTCTAAAATGAATTAAAAACTATTTTAATCTAATTAAATCCTAAAAAATAGCAGATTAAGTTCTTCCTATATTTTAAGAAAATGATTTTAAACTTAGAAAAGTCTTTCCAAATAACATAAAAAACTCATTAACACTATTTTAACTATTTTTAAAATTAAAATCCTATTTTTAAAATTAAAATTAAAAGCTTAAAAATGAAAATTAAAATCTAACAGTAGTGAAAATGACTTTTCTGAATGTAAAACTAAAAGTAATTTTTATAAAACTAAAAACTATTTTTTTGTATTTTTCTGAAAATTATGTCTATTTTTTATGTATTTTTCTAAAATTTCAACCTTAGAAAAATTCTAAAAAATAAACTAGACTATGGAAAAATATGAAAATTTTAGGAAAAGTCCTAGATACTAGCAGGAATCTAGGAAAAATAAGAACATCCCTATAGCTAATAAAATAAGCTGGATAAACTACGGCTTATAATCAAAAAGGAAAAAGAAAATGAGTACAATAATTAAATGGGAAGAGGAATTAATGGATGAGCTATTGTAGCATATTGGTTAACATGTATGGTTTGCAAGCAAGAGGTCACGGGGTCAAGGTTGAGTAACACCCATTTTTGCATTTTTTTTTATTTTTGAAAAGCAAAAGCTCAATTTGAAAGAAAACACATTTTTAAGCACTTTTAATGAAGGGAGCATAAGCTAAAACTTAAAAATAAGCTTTAAAAGAGCTTTTGAGGTTCTGATTACAGAAAGTGGGCTTTTAAGCTCACTTATGCTTGTTTACACTAAATCACTTGCACAAAATTCATTATAAGCTCAAATGCAATTCTAAAAGCTATCCTGGAAAGCTAATGATGTCTACTATCTAATTTTAATTAGCTAATCTAAGCATTAACACTTTAAGCTAACTAGATTTGAAGATCTAAAATGCAAACTCAGAAGTAAACTCTAAAAGTGCAAAATCAAGTTAAGCTAAAAAGCTCATTAAGCTATACTAAATCTTGAGCTTTTAAAAACTTAACTATTTACTTATATGCTAAGAATCCAAACCATAAAAACAGCTACTATAAGCTAGAAATTTAAATTTAGAAGCTAAGTCTAGGTTACTACTGTTTTTGGTCTTTTTTAGATTTTTATGAACTTTAAAAGCAAATGTACCTAAGATATTAAGCTAAAAATGACAAATTAAGCCTAAATCTATACTAACCTAAATGATGACTAAAAGCTACTTAAATTTGAGAATTTAAAAGCCACTAACACTAAGCTAAATTGAAGCTTAAAGACAGCAGTACTAACTGCTGTCTAACTACTGATGCAACTCTCATAGTTTCTTTGGATTTATCTAAAGGACTATAAGTCGTGTAAGGCTCATTTAGATCCTGTTAATAAGGACCTACACTACACAAACCAATTCTAAGCCTAGGAAAACTTGGATCACTTTTAAGCTAGCAAAGAAAAGAGGAAATTTTGCCCTGGTGCTAGCACTAAGAATTTTGGCTTTAACTTCTTCAATTATGTAAACTAACTTCTGAAAAACTCCTTTTCTACTGATTTTAAATGATTATGAAACTATCTCAAGCAATGAGCACAAGTCACTTTGACTTTTAGAGGTCAAAGTGCAATAATCCAAACACCCCTTAATATTGTTGACAGATTTCAAAAGGCTTTTAAAATGGAAATCCACTTAACTAAACTTTGATACCAGACATCAATGAGCTTATAACAAGCTTAGCAAACATGATTAGCAACTGAATAATCTAGGAATCAAAGATCTATACTAACTTAACTAATTTTTTTGGTTTTTATGAATTTTTTAAGACAACAAACTGAAATCAAAGATCTAAACTATTTTAAGCAAAAACAGATAAGCAATTTATCTAATAAGCAAAAGTAGATGAGATAAGCATGAAATAAGCACTAGAAAAGCAATTAGACAAAGCAAGATAAGCATCTAGTAACTAAGCTAATTTAAACTAGACAGTTAAAACAAAGAATTTAAATGAAAACTAACCAATAGCTTCAGCTAAACAAAAGCTTATGCTCTAAGGAGCTTATCAACAGCTCTGGCTTATCCAAGGATAAGCCAATAAAGTCCTTGGGATCCCTTCCACCTTTGGATCCCCTTCCATAAGCTTTAAAAGTCCAAAGTAGTTAAGGTATTAACTGATTTTAGGATTTAAGTAGTATTAAGACTGAATCAAGCTCTATTACTAGCTTAGAGACTAGTGAGAGCTTTAGAGAGCTTATAAGAGCTTATGAGTAACAATTTAAATCAATAGAGCTTATTTTAGAAATTATGGTAAGGTAAAGAGATTAAGCCAAATCACAAACTAAATTTCATTAACTGAAAGCTTTGATTACATGATTAAAAAGTAGATTACAAGAGATTAAAATTAGAAAAAAAATTACATTAACTATATTTAAGCTAAGAACTACTACTATTAAAAAAAAGGGAAAAAGAAGATCAAATGTGTGTGTGTGAGTGTGCTATTTATAGCCACAAGCTGAACCTTCTAGCCTCTCCTTGCTCTACACGCTCCTTCTAATCATATCCGTACATTCTTTTAATCATTGGAGAGTTAATTATGGTCCTTGGATCATGTGATCACTCACACGGAATGCCAAGCTGGCAATCCATTGATGTGACGTTTGTGCTTGTTCTCTGAGTGATTTAAGTGCAAGATTACCCATTCCTTGTGCTTTCTCATTTGCCACCGTGGCCTCCTTACTTGGGTGAGCCAATTAGTGCCTTTGAGATGACTAATTTGACCCTGCCATCTTGTTCATTATACCTTGAATTGTCCTTTTTGCCATTTGATTGAGACTTGCCCCTTGATTTGATTGCGTGTAAAGTAAAGAGGATAATGAATAGTGAATAGGTTCTTGGCGCCCTTTTTTTCGTTTTAACTGAATTGGGTAAAAACAGGTATAACTTTGGGTATTGGCAAGAATGGTCCTTGTGGTTTATAAGTGGAATCGCATATATAAGTCCAAGTGTTTTCAAGGTTTAAAAATGGCAAGACTAGTCCTTGGACTTGTAGTGGGTTATAGTTTAGGGTTTTGAGGGACTGAAATGAAACTTTGGGTTTTTGTCTTTAGTGAGTTGACTTTGACTTTGGTTGACTGAGAGTTGACCAAGGTTGACTTTTTGACTTTGGCTTCCGGCTCTTGCACGCTCTTTCGTTCCTCGTGTCCATGTTTGCCCGTTTTCTCGTGATTTTTGTCTTATCCATACCTACACACACAAAACACAAAAACACACATATCTTTGCCATTATAATCATGTTTTTGGTATTTTAGGGTCATTTTTGGTATTAAATGGATATGTGTTTTCACACATGTCAAAATTCCCCAAACTAAACAATTACGTGTCCTCACGCAATATTACATGCCTTATAACCAAATACCTCGAAACTTCCCTAAACTAAACCTTTGAAAAGTAGCAAAGATTTTTGTTGAGAGAGCTAAGAAATCACAATTTATAAAAACACCCCAATTTTCCATTGTCTAAAACTTTTCCATTTTATATATATATATATATATATATATAGTTGAGATAATTTTGACTTTCGTTATTTTCATAATTGTTAGGGATCATAGAACAAGATGCATTTTGAATCCGAGAATGCCCCAAAAAGGATAAATTCATCGTTCCTGACTTTTCACTTATCCCAACCAAGCTTAAACAAAATCACAGCTAAATATCAATAAAGATGCTAACACTACTCATATTTGCAACTTGTGAACCTTTTACTCCCGATATTTATTATATCTTAGGTGAGTGTGCTATCTTGAATTTCAACCATGGATCAACCTCTTGCAACCTACTATGCTTTACGTTCCACCTTAGAATAATGAGTTTAAAGGCGAGATCATCCCATGTAGCGACTTTCGTCTCGGCACATCCCAACCTTGCGGCTAAGTGACCAGGCTTTTGACACCCCACAAAGACTAGTATCGGGACTCACGGACCTTAGGTTTCAAAAACTCTCAAGCTTCCTGAATATTCATAGCTTATAAAATAAAGTAGTCAAAGTGCAAAAGCATATTTGAATTTAACAAAAAGAAGACAATTATTATTTCACACTTAATTAACTAGATATTTATGTAATTGTAACCCTCGACCTTTTAGAAGGTTATAACATCGGCCACGCCTCCGACAAGATGTAACAATCATATTTTAGTCTCAGATCTTTATTCTTACTATGGGCTTTCTTTAGAAGACTACCACATCGGTTGTGAGCCGGCAAGAGGTAGTAAACTTTTATCAACCCACAGCTTTCATTATTTATTTTTTTCATTTTATCATCATTTTTTTTACTAAACTTATTTAAAGAATACTTCTTTTTGAAAAATTCAAGTATAAATTTGAACTAAGACTAAAATTTTTGCTATATAAAAATTGTTGATTTAAGTTTAATCTTCAAAATCAGCACGTATATTAATTCGGTTAAGAGCTTATGGGAGAAAAAGCAACAAGTTACATACATGAGCTCTTAAGATTTCCAAATAATCTTTGTTTAGCATCCTACTCATACTTAACTCTATCATTTTTCGTTCTTCGCGAATTAGCGAACGCTTAGCCTAAAAGTTAAGGAACAAGCTAGAGCTCAACACGCTCGATCGGGTCAAAATTTACTCTCATTCTTACCCAGCAAGAAAGTCAAAATTGTGACAAAAACACTTATTTTCTACAAATTAAAAATTAAAATTTTTGAAATTTTTGCTATTTTTGCGGGAAAACGGGGTACGTGAGAACAAAACAATAAGCAGGCAACATCAAATCGATAGATTCCCTCCCCAAACTA
Source organism: Tanacetum coccineum (assembly GCA_026074375.1). NCBI lineage: Eukaryota > Viridiplantae > Streptophyta > Magnoliopsida > Asterales > Asteraceae > Tanacetum > Tanacetum coccineum. Next base: position 10,182 of record BQNB010019258.1, read on the forward strand.
AAACGATCATTGTCTTCACTGTTTAAAGGCGGGTCCTCTACGAAAATCTAAGGTTTATTAATTATGAAAGATAAATGTGAATCGATAAGATGAAAGGGATTTTTAAATCGGATTTCCCCAAACTAATTGTAACAAAGGCTAGGAGCTACGAGTGAACTGGGAAAAACACGCAACACGGAGAGGCTATCAAAAAATGGTTGGTCAATTCCTACAAATAATCATAAGCACAAACAACAAACACAAAGAACGGAAGAGTACAAGCTTCCTCACATCACAACACATTATTTATTAGAAAATAGAAAAAAGAAAGAAAAGGATAAGCATAGGGTGAACTCCCACGAAGCGGCTTGTTTTTGTTGACCGAGTCGCAAGCTTGACTCGATCCCTGAATTCATTTGTCCTTAGGGAGAGCAACACTCAGAACAAGAAACTTTCATTAAAAATGCCACCGGCTTTAGATAAGAAAAGGTGATGATGCCGGGGTCAAAAATAGTGTCTTCATTCCCGAAGGAGAAAAATGAAGAAAGAAAGAGAATGAAGGTCAAATCTTAAACAAGGGTGGGAAGGGTGGGTAAAATATCGGCCATAAAACCATGAGGTTTAGAAACAACCTTAAACACTTTGGTTATCAAAATACCCGCTTCGGGTTCAAGACATTTCTCAACATCCGGTGGTTCCGGTGGAGGACGAGGAATTGACGGATCATCTTGATGGTCAAGGTTAGGTAACTCATTATCTTCATCTTCGAAATCATCATTCTCAACTCCTGGTGGAATTAAATCGTCTGGAACGAGGAAAATATTGATCTCTTCTTGAACGGGGTCACTATCCTCAACGGGAATAGGAGATACGGGAAGAGACTCGATAATTAAACTCGGATTAGCATGAACATTTTCCTATGACCGGGAAGTTGAAATCTCACAAACCAAAGTCATATGATTAAGATAATCCTCATGTTCACGAAGAATCCTTGAAGGAAGTGTAATAAGTTCACCGGCGAACTCATGGTGAAGAGGATCACTCCTTGGAGAAAAAGTAATCGAAGATTCATTTTGTTCTGATTCATGATCAGAAATCACTTCGGAAGCGAAATTATGGGTTGTATCTTCACAAAGCAAACTTTCAAGAAAAAGTACATCTCCTTCTGAGCCATAATAACCTTCTTCATAATCCATTGAAATTTCCATAGCAAGAAAAACATCAATTTCATTAATTTCATCTCCTGGATCAAAACATTCACCCTTATCGGACAAAGGTGTTTGAAGTAACACTGGTTCCTTGGAATTCTCGATCTCGACATCTTCTTCCATCTCATCAAAAAGAGGATTTATGATGCTAGATTTGAAATTGTCATCAAATTCAAAAAGAGGATTTATGGTGCTAGATTTGAAATTGTCATCAAATTCAAAAAGAGGATTTAAATAAACTTGGAAATTTCCTTCTTGAGAATCCTTTTTTAGGATTAAAACGTCATCACCCGGTGGTAATGAGTTAAGAGGAGTTAGTTCATCAGTGAACTTTTCAAGATTATCACTAGTCTTCAACGTAGAAGAACTAGGAGAAGGATCATTAGAATGAGTAGTGGTACTCCACTAAACGGATCATCTTTTGAGAAATCGATAACAGAAATGGCGTGAACAAAATGCTTATCCTTGTTTTTCTCAGATTTATCGGCATAATAAACAAGTTCTTCCTTTCCTACTCTTAAAGTCAATGTTTCTTCGTACAAATCAATGAGATCCTTTGTGGTGCGAAGAAAAGGTCTTCCTAAAATAATAGGCACTCTCGGGTCTGGTACAAAATTAACCACAACAAAATCCGCAAGAAAAGTGAAACCATCAACTCTAACTACAACATCCTCAGCTATGCCCATTGGGTGAGTAATGGAACGATTGGCAAGCTTGAGTGTCATTCGAGTTGGAGTCAAAGCTCCAAGCCCAAGTTACTTGTAGATAGAATGAGGTAAAAGATTTATGCTAGCTCTAGAATCAGCTAAAGCATTAGTCCTATCAAGTTCTTGTAAAGCACATGGGATAAGAAATTTTCCGAGATCTCTGAGTTTCTCGGGAACTTTGTTCATGATGATTGCGGAACATTCGGCATTCACGGTTGTAATGGCGATCTCCTCGAGTTTCTCTTTATTCCTTAGTAAACCGCTTAACCATTTGTTGAATTTCGGCATTTCGACGAGAGCATCTTTCAATCCAATCTCTAAACAGAGTTGTTTAAACATCTTCAAAAATCGGCTATGTTGAGCACTTGGTTTATCATTCTCTCTTACTTTCATCCTCTCGGGATATGGAAGTTTAGATTGATACGACATTGATTTTGGAGAATTAGGATCTTGAATTTCAACATTAACGGTTTTCTTTGCTTTTGGTTTTAGGATTTCAATGAAAATGGAATCTTCTTCCACTGGAGGTGGGACTTGTGTGGTACTTTCTAGACTTGGTTTTTGCACTTTGTCCATTAACGTCTCCGGGTTTTGTTTAGATTCCTTTAGAGGAGTAAAAACAACGGGTATAGGAAGAGGAGTCGAAGGTCCTTCACAAGTCTTACCACTTCGTGTGGTGATAGCATTAACATGCTCACGAGGGTTAGTTACGGTTTTGATTGAAACTGGTTCCTCGATTTTGGTTGAAATTATTTCCTTGATTTGGATTGAAATGATTTTGATTGTTTTGAATCGGAGGAAAACCAGGAGGTCGGATTTGGTTTGAAACCATCAGAGGTCTGGAATTGGTATTCCCTTGATTAAAATTGGCAGCAGCAGCTTGTGAAATGTACTCTTGAATGTTGTCTTGATAAACATTGCCATCGGTGGCTGGACAGTTTTTATAAGAATGAGCACCTCCACAAGTTACACAATTCTGCTCGACTGCTTTTACGGTTGCGGGAGCTTGAGCTTTTTGTTTGTCGATAAGCATAGTCTTCATCAAATTCTTAAGTTCAGAGAATTCGGTTGTAAGAGCAGCAACATCTGGTGAAATTCCTAGAGTAGATGAATTCGAACTCACTTTGGCAACGACTGCCTTGTTTCGTGAATTACGAACCTTGGATTTACTTTCGATAATTCTCAAGCATTCACGAGGCATCTTATCCAAAAAGTTTCCACCCGCAGCAGAATTCAACGAAATCTTGATCATTAGCATTCAACGCATTTAAAACGTACTAACTTATTTAATTTCGAGAAAATCCTGATGTAGGCATGCTCAAGTAGACAATAAATCGATCCCGAAGTCCTCATAAAAAGATTCGTCAAATCTTTGTTGAAATCCTTATGAATTCTTTCCGAAGATTGTCCGTTTTTTTGAAGGAGGAAAGAATTGATTAATGAATTTTGAAACAAGATCATCCCATGTCAAAATTGATCGAGGAGGTTCTTTTTCTAGCAAAATTCGGGCTAAACCTTCAAGAGAAAATGGAAAAATCATAAGCTTAATTGATGTGCTCGGGATCTTCGGGGAATCTCATTATCGAAGTAATCTATTGAAAGTAACGGATGTGAGCATGTGGATCCGTCTAATCATGTCCGAAAAACGCTTGTTTTGAACAAGATTGATCAAACCATGCTTTAACTCAAAATTAGCATTGATTTCAGGAATTACAATTGCATCCTCGTAACAGCGTGGGTGCTTTAGATTCAATTGTGTCCATAGTCCGGATTTTCAGCCATCGAACTAGGGGAGGATTAACAACAAGGTTCTTCTAAATGAAAAATGGTTACTACATACCGACGTTGGGTTTGTTGTTTGATGGTTAGCGGTTAGCTGGTTGAGAACTAGTGTCGCATGCACAAAGTATAAAAAGAAATTTAAACTAATTTTTTTTTTACATATTTTTTATATATTTTTTTTAACAACTATTTTAACGGATAACGGAAGACAACTTAAACCAAATAATCAAATTTACTTCACGGTAGCTCTTAAAATTTTACCTTTAAGGTGAGATCTAATCTCGTAAATGACACAAATGGTAAGTTTATAAATCTTTGATTCGAGTTGGGAACTTATTAATGGATAATACCTCAATTGAAGGTATTATTTGTTGGTGTTCTTTTACCAACGTTGTTTATTTTATTTATTATGGACAATTTTTTATTTTTTTAATATGATAAATATATTAAAAGAAAGGAAAAATATTTTTGACTTTTTTTAATTTTATAATTTTTTATTTTTGATTTAAAAAAAAAACAATAACAAAACTTTCAAAAATGAAAGGGTCTTCAAATCACGATCAACAAACTTCAAACAAGAGAATCTTAATCACAAATCCCCGGCAACGGCGTCAAAAATTAATTCGCTAGAATCTATATATACGTAATAATAAAATATATAATATGATGGAAAATTACCAAATTACCCTTGAGGACAAAGGTAAAAAGGAAAATCTTCACAAATATATATAGTATAATACGTATATTAACCGGGAAGTATGATTCCCGAGTCGTTATCCCCAACGATTTATGAAATTGAAACCACGTTTGATTTTCGGACAATGATTTGAATTGGAAACAAAGGTTGATTTGATTATCTACTTTTTTAAAAATTAAAATAAACAAATTATAACAATTAAGCACGAGGACAAATAACGGGAAACCAAATTTTAACTAAAAACGCAAAACGGGACCCCTAAACGGAGGTCAAAAACCCTAAATTTCTAAAAATAAACCTAACTTAAAATTTTCTTTTTAAATAGACTCTGTTTGACTAAAAAGTAAGTTTAAAGAAAATTAGAACAAAACCGGAGTTGAAGTGAGCGTTAAAACACGAGAAACGAGAACGTGGATAAATCCCGTTCTTTAAAAATTGAAATTTTGCAAATTAGACCCTATGAAAGCAAAACTAATTTTCCTATGAACTTTATGATAAAAGAAAATTTTCTAAAAAAGATTTATATTTTTTTGATTATTTTCTTATTTTTTATGATTTTTTAAAGTTTTTAATGAAAATAAATGTTTAAAAATACTAAACAAACTATAAAAATTATAGAAAAATTACAAAAAATAGCTTATACTAATTAAAACTTTGGAAAAACAAGCTTGAGATCACAGCTTATTAAATAAGCTGTGAAATAAGCTATAACAGCTTATTAAGCTTATAAGGCTAAAATGAGTATAAAGATTAAATGGTGTGAATGTATAACGAATAAGACCTAAGGGTGCAGTGGTAGTGAGTGGTGTTGTGGTGTTTTATAGAAGGTTGAGGGTGTTTGAGTCAGGTGTTCTAGTCTTGCTTACCCCGACTTCCCACTTTCACTATCGTCCTTTATATATTTTTTGGAAAAACTAAAAAAGCAAGTTTGTAAAGCGTCCTAAAAATAAAGCATATTTAATGAAAGCAAATTATTACTACCTCCGTCCTCCAAAATTATAAGTCTAGTTGATTTTTTAGATTCAAACTGGGGTCAAACTTTGACCTTAAATATCTTTTTTGTATTATATAATAATTGAGAAAAATTATTCCAATTAAAAATATACTTAAAACCCAATTCATTCATATATTTTATATCGAGTATTATATAACATAAATAAAAATAAGTAAGGTCAAAGTTAAACCAGTTTGACTCTAAAAAGTCATACTAGACTATTATTTTGGGACGGAGGGAGTATAAAAGTTCCTAAATAAGCTAGAAAATAACTGAAAACCTAACATATACTACTTAGCTATGTTTTTGGAATTTTACTTGAACTAAAAAGCTTAAAAATCAAAATGAGCTAACTAGATTACTAAATAAGCTATTAATAAGCTAACACTAACCTAATGAGCTGAAATAAAAAGAAATATGCACAAAAACACAAGCTAAAAGCTAAAAAATCACAATAAGTACTTATGCACACTCTACAACCAAACAGACCTTAAGGGCCATTTTGAGGCTTAATTTTGAGTATCAAATAGAGCCACTCTAACAACTTTGAGACTTAACTTTTCTTAAAGTCTGACTAAAATGCTCTATAAAAATGCTTTTTTGAAAAGACTTTGGTCAACTTGAGCTTATTGAAAAAGCTCAACAAAACAGACAGATAGCTCAGCTCTTGCTGAGTTTTGTTTTGGAAATCAAAAGACAAATGGCTTATTTGCCAGCTTAAAACAGATCACTTAACAATCTACTTTTCAAAAACTAAATGCAAACTTGTAAACTATGATCTCTAAGCTACTTAAAAAATTGAAAATTAAAAGCTATATCCTATTTTACCCTACTGAAACTTAAGCTCAAAAATGACAGTAAGTCCATTAAAACTGCTAATGCAGTTGACAAGTTTTTGAACCCAAACTTTAATTCTAATGATGCAGACCTATAGAACTCATTTTAACACTCTTAAATCACAAGTCTATATGCAAATTAAGAGAATGTAAAAGCTAAAACTGATCTAAGCTTGAAATGATTATTCTACTTCCTTAATTCTAACAGATTCATTAAAAAAACTAAGCTAATCTTATATTAAAACTGAATTAGACCAACTAAGTCCTCTAGAATCCTACAATGATAAACTTATTTGATAGAATTTAAATCAAAAATCTAGGATAAAGGGACTCAAGCAGTACTAACTTGAGGTTAGTACTGCTGATCCAAACACTCCCTTATTTCTTAGCAAATCCATTTAAGCTTATGAATTTGCAAACTAATGATGACAATTTTAAGACCAGATATAGAACAGCTTAATACCAACCTAATGAGCAATCCTAAGCAGAAAATAAGCCAATTTAATAAGCTCTAAGCTAAACTACTATTTTTTGGTTTTTTATGACTTTTATAAGACTAAACATGAAAAGCTATGATCTGAACTAATAAATTCAAAAACAGATAATCAAATAAGTCTAATAAACATAATAACACATTAATAAGCACAAATAAGCAACTAATAAGCTAAATAAGCTAAGTTACACTAGGAAACTTAAAACAAAAGGTATTATGGAAACTTACAAGTTGCCTTAGCTAAACAAAAGCTTTTATTCCTCAAAAAGCTTATCTACTAGCTCTGGCTTATTGAAAATAAGCCAGTAAAAGTCCATATGATCTCATCCATTACTAGCTCATCTTCCATAAAACCACAATCCAATAAGCAAAAGTTACTAAGGCTGATTTTAAAGTTTGAGTAGGTTAAAGCTTATTAGAGCTCAATTACAAGCTTATAGACTTGTAAGAGCTTATGAGAGCTTATTGTAAGCTTTTGAAACAGTACACACAATTTTTTAGGATACGAGAGCATAATAGTTAAACATTATATGAATACTAAATTGAAGATTTATTCTCATATAAAAACAGGTTACAAAGCTTGATTTAAAACAGATTACAAGAGCTTAAAAATGAAAATTACATTTTAACTAAAAAATTATTTACTAAAATTTATGCAGGAAAAGAAGATTGCTAAAAAGATATCTTGTGTGAAGGTGAGGGAGTCCTTTTATAGCCATCAGGAGAAGCTTCTAGGCTCCTTAGGTCTCTGCACGCTCCTTCCAATCTTGTCCGTACATTCCTTCAATGATTGGAGAACTACTCTTGGCCGTTAGATCAATTTCAAGCTCACACGGATTGCCATCGTGCAATCCGTGATTGTGGACACCTTGTGGTTCTTAAGTGAGTAGCCCGATGTAAAATCCCTTTCTTTTGTTCTTTCTTTACTTTTGCCCGTGTGTCACATCATGTGGGGTATCAACCAATAGGAGTGCGTGTTGAAGTAATTCTCTGCCAATAGTGACCTCTATACTTGAATTTGGCTGCCACATTGTTAATTATTAATTTCCCTTTGATTTTGACCACCAAGGTTAAATGGGAATGATAATAAGACATTAAAAGAATAGAAACTCGTGCCTTTTTTTAAACTGTAAACGGTATACAACGGGGGTTAAGAATTATGACCAGATATTTTGGGCCTTTGACTTGGTTTGGGCTTGGTTATTATAAAGTGGTAAATGGCAGATAACGGATGTTGAACTCTTATAAAAAAATAGTTTAACATCGTTAGGGTTTAGGGACTATTAATGCAATATGTTTATACTTAAGGGCTGTTTTGGAATATTAGGATTTTGTCTTTTTGTGTTTGACATTTTTTGACCAAGGTTTGACCAATGGTTGACTTTTTGACCTTTTTGTATTCCAGCTCTTTTGTGTGCTCTTCCATTCCCGTGTCCGTGTTTGTCCAGGTTTTGTCCGTTTTCTTGAGATTTTTGCAATATCCGTACCTACACAATCACAAAGACAAAACAAGCAAAATTCAAGCATTTTAAGCACAATTTTGTCCTTTTAGAGTCATTTTTGATATAAAACGGATATGTGTTTTCACACATATCACATATTTAAATTTAACAAAAAGAGACTTATTTATTAATTCATACTTAATATTAAACATAACATTGATACAATTGTAACCCTTGACCTTTTGGAAGGCTGCAACATCAGTTGTGAGCCGGCAAGATGCAGCAAACTTTTATCAGTCTTAGATTTTTATTCTTACTATGGGCTTTCTTTAAAAAACTACCACATCGGTTGTGAGCCGACAAGAGGTAGTAAACTTTTATCTGTTCACAGTTTATTATATTTTTTCATTTTTCATCATTTTTCATTTTATTTTTTTTCCATATAGAGAAGACTTCTTTTTGAAAAATTCAAGTATAAATTTGAACTAAGACTAAAATTTTTGCTATACACTACATAAAATATGTTGATTTAAGTTTAATTTCTAAAAATAACATGTATGATTAGTCCGGTTAGGAGCTTATGGGAGCTCTTAAGATTTCCAAATAATCCTTGTTTAGCATCCAACTCATAATCAACTCTATCATTTTTCGTTCTTCGCGAATTTTTGCGAACGCTTAGCCTAAAAGTTAAGGAACAAGCTAGAGCTCAACACGCTCGATCGGGTCAAAATTTATTCTTATTCTACCCAGCAGGAAAGTCAAAATTGTGACAAAACACTTATTTTATTTTTGAAAATTTTTAAATTTTTTCATTTTTTTTGAAATTTTGGTGGTAAAAACGGGATTACGTGAAAACAACGGCTGCAGGCACAATCAAATCGATAGATTCCCCCCATACTAAAACTAAACATTGTCCTCAATGTGAGATTCCCCCATACTAATTCCAATGCATATTCTTGATATAAAGGGGTCTCTACGTAAATCTAAAGCCGTTTATTAAGTATGCTAAAGATAAACGTTAGTCGATAAGATTTTAGGATATCGGATTCCCTAAATGAAGCTGAGGATATGAAGCTCGAATGTATGAATGGACAAAACCATGAACACGAGAGGCTTCAAAATCCGGGCAATCCTGGACAATAAAAATCACAAAACACGAAACACGAGAAAAGAAAGAGGCGAGCCTCCTCACATCATTTGTTAGAAAATAGATAAGAAGATAGAAACGCTTGTTTTTGTTAACCGAGTCACGAGCTTGACTCGACCCCGAATTAAGTTGTCCATGGGGAAGCAAATGGAAAAGAAAATCTCAATCGGGCTTTCATTAATGTTTGGATAAACATTAAAGCACATGAAAGTTCCATCCCGATGAGATGCCACCGGCTCAAGGTTGAAGATGCGTGGTCAAAAATGGTCTCTTCATTCCCGGTGGAGAGAAGTAAAGGAGAATCCGCAGGGTAGGTGCGATACGGGAGAAAAGTCCGAATGATAAATGTAAAGGAATCGTCATCTTTAACATTTTGAGAAACATCAATCTCACCTCCCCCTGGGTCAAAACATTCATCTTCATTAAGCTTATCAAAATTGTTTATCACGGGTGCATTGGGCTTAATGTCAAAGGTAAAACGCTCATACTCGAGAATAGGATCATCATTAAGTAAATTGTCAAGAAAAACAATATCCTCCTCCGAGTCTAAATCACTCTCAATACCTGGAGGTATCGAGTCTTCTGGAACAAGAAATGTATCAACCTCCTCTACAAGAAAGTCACTATCCACAACGGGAATAGGAGAAGAAGAGGGATTTTCAAGCACAAAAGGAATAAACAGAGTGAGTTTCAATGCTTCGATCTTATCAACGAGAAGATTGACGTTTAATAATTTCTCACGAAGAATTTCATCCTCGATTTGAAGAATATCATTGTCAATTTCTCCTTCTTCTTCATCAGAATCGTCTTCATCACAATCGTCTTCATCAGAATCGTCTTCATCAGTTCCCGGTAAAATTGGATCAATAAAATCGAGTTCACCGACGAACTCCTCGGGAAGAAAATCAATCTTAGGAGATGTGATCGAAATATCTCGACTAAGCAAAGAGTTAATAAGTCCACATTCGGCATCAAAATAATCACAAGACGGCACATCACAAATATCTTCGGAATACAGCCCACCCTTAAAACTCACTTGGTGATTTGGGGGGACAAGGATCTCAACACTAACTTTTTCCGTTTCCGGTAAAGTGATAAGATGCTCGTCCCCCATACTTAGAGAGTTATCGGGCTCCTCGATCGGTAAGTCTGGTGTGATTGCTTTAGGCTTTCTATATATAACAGTATACTCATCATCATCATTATAGAAGGTCGGACGATTCCAACTTGGACTATTAATAAATTCAGATAGTTCCTCATTAATATTTCGCACATCTTCAAGGAGTTTACTCATCAATTCTTGAATATCTTCTTGTTGATATTGCTTGTCCGTAAAAGCATGCTTTAATTCTGAAAATCTCTCCCAAGCTACCAATAAAACCTTTGGTATTTCTCCAAAAGATATACGACTAAACTTCCTTAAGAAGGTTTGAATAGCTTTCATTAAGTCTTCTCTAGCTTGCAACACTTCTTCACTCGTTTCTTGAGGAGAATGATGAATGACGGGATACTGCGGGGGTTGAAATTGGTCAAAACCAGAAGAATTAGAATTAGATAGATTTTGGTTCATCGGTTGACACTGAAAAGTCGCGTGAGGACCCCCGCAGTTCTCACAACAAAGATATTGTTGTGGAAAACTTGGTGAAGTTTGTGGAAAATTATTATCGAAGTTTTGATCGAAACACGGGTTCTGATTGTAAACAAACGGAACTTGAGGCGAACAATCGTAATCATAATGAGCATCGTTTCCACATAACTCACAAATATTTGTCTCGTACTGGGGTTGTGGAGGGTAGTCGGAAAAATTTTGAGATTCATTAAAAGAGTTTGGATTTGGATTATAATCGTCCAATACTTTAGCGGAAAGATAACTCATTTTTATTAGTCAATATATTTGATTGGTTTCCTTTTAAAATTAGTTGATTTATTTTTGGATGATTTGTCATCATAGTTATCTTGATTTGTCATCATAGTTATCTGGGGCTCAAGCTTATCCTATTTGTAATCTATATATACTTTGTATTTTGTAAGAAATAAATCAAGGAAATCATTATCCTCCAACATGGTAACCGGCCATCATTCGTACGGTCCTTAGCTTTGTCGTGTCTCGTAAGTGGCCCATACACGAACTTGATGTTAAAAATGCTTTTCTTAATGTTGACTTATCTGAGACTGTGTACATGCATCGGCCTCCTGGTTTTGTTGACAATCTGTATCCTCATCATGTTTGTCTTTTACAGAGATCTTTATATGGACTGAAACAAGCATCCCGTGCTTGGTTTCAGCGGTTTGCAGGTTATGCCACACGAGCTGGATTTTATCATAGTCGTTGTGATTCCTCATTTTTTTATCTATAGACAGGGTTCTCAGGTTGCTTACTTACTTATTTATGTGGATAACATTATTATCACAGCTTCCTGTCCAGCCCTACTTTAGCAGATTATAGGTTCTCTAAATAACGAGTTTGACATGACTAATCTTGGGGCGCTTAATTACTTTCTTGGCATTTCTACTGATCGTACTTGACACGCTCCGAACACACTATATATATAATATAATATATAAGTATATAAGGATTATATCAAATAATAGTATAGTAAGTATTTTCCGTCGGGTTTTAGAAACAAACTTTTAACCAAAGTAGTCTCAAAAACCTCCCGGGTCGTTTTCCCTCGACGAAGTGTGAATTGAAAATCGGTTAAGTCCGTGATCGCGCGTTTTAAATGGTTTCAAAGATTTTTGAATTGGTTTTTCTAAATCCTACTAAATATAAATGACAAGTAGATAAATGCACGGAAGCAAGTAAACAAGAAATGACAATTAAACACGTAAGCATTAAAACATAAACGGGAATTAAAAATGCGACATTTAAATCCTAAATTATCTAAAATTAAACCTAAAATTATTTTCCTAATTAACTAGATAAGAAGTAAAAGCTAAGGAAAATCTGAAACGAGGGTGATTAAAGCTTTAAAACGAAGAAAACGAGAACGGGGATCAAATCCCGTTCTTTAAAAAATGAACTTTCAAAATATTAATCCTACGAAAGTAAATTTCAATCCTAAGCCTTAAATATGATAAAAGAAAATTTTATAAAAAAGAATTTTATTTTTTTGATTATTTTTCTATTTTTTATGATTTTTTAAAGTTTTTAATAAAAATAAATGATTAAAATAACTAAACTTTGAGTTAAAAATCTAAGAAAAATACTAAAAGTAGCTTATGATCAACAGAATGCAGGAAAAATATAAAAACCTAAAAAGCTAAACTAAATAAGCCGGGAAAAAACTTTTAAGCACTCGAAGTGCTTTTTTATAACAAAGCTCAAAAAGGTTATAAAAGATTTGAAAACGCACCTTAGGACGTAAAAGTCCCAAGGGCGCAGTGGTTAGTGTGTTGTGTGTGGTGTGTTATAAAAGGTTGAGGAGGGTTGAGGTCCAGGGTTCGAGCCTTGCTCACCCTGGATTTCCCCTCTTTTTTTTGCAAAAACATAAAAAGCAAAGTAGTAGAAAAGCTGAAAACTATCAATTTTAATAAAAGCAACTATTTTTGAAACTCTCTAAATAAGCTAGAAATCAGCTGAAAAGCTAACAGATTATATAAAACTTCTTTTTGATCTTTTATGAAAACTTAAGCAACTAAGAGGCTAAAATAAGCTATGACCTAGCAAAATAAGCAACTTCTAAACTAACCCTAACCTAATAAGCTAATATGAAAAGAAATGAGCAAATAACACAAGCAAGAATGAGCTCAAATAAGCACAGCAGTACTAACTTAGAGTTAGTTTAGAAATAAGCACAAAAAACACAAAAAAGCAAAGACTAACTTAGTAAACTACTCTAGACTAGAAATAAGCACAAAAAAGCAAACTAAAAGCTGAGGATTTCAAATAAGCTCTTATAAGAAAACTGCATACCAAACAGGCCAAATGGCTAACTTTGAGCTAATTTCTAAATAAGCTAAAGGATCTTTATGGGTTTCTGGCTTATACACCTTAAAACTTTGACCTAAAAGCTACTTAAAACAACTTTTAAAAACTATTTTGAAAATCAAAAGATCAATGAAAAAGCTAGTTGAAAAGGCTGATAATTCATTTTACTCTACTTTTAGTTATTTAATAAAAAGACAAAAAGCTAATATTGCAGATCTAAAACAGGTAATCAAATAAGTGTTTTAAACTAAAATAAGCCCTAATCTACCTAGAATGTCCTAAAATCAATTTGTGCTATAAAAATCAAAACCTAAAAACTACTTTAACCCTTTGAAAATTAAGCTTTAAAATGGTTGTTTGCCTAATTAAATTGCTGATGCAGTTTGACACTATGAAAACTCACCAAGGCTTAAAACCAAAAGTGCAGGCTAAGGACTTGAATTCTACACTTATAAAATACCACAATGAAGGCAAAATGACAAGCAAAACTAGCTGGAACAATTTTAAGCTAAAAATTCCTAATGAATTAATCTAAAGCTTACATATTCAAACTAATATCCTATAAACTTTAAAAAACTATATTTAACCTAACAACAATCTTGAATCCTGCACATATAAACTTTAAAATGAAATTCACTTCAATCCAAAGGACTAATTAGCCTTTGGCAGTACTAACTAAGTTAGCACTGCCTTGTGCCAAACACCCCTTAAAACTAGTAAACCACATTTTCAGCTTATACATTTTAGATCCAGGCTTTAAATCCTTAATACCATATAGTGCAGAGCTAAAAACAAACTTAATGAGCAGATCTAAACAACAATATAAGCAGAATCAATAAGCTAAAAAGTAATGCTACTATTTTTGGATTTTTATGACAGAAAATTAACCAACACTTGAAAACTAAGTAATATTCAAAGGCTTAAATCTAAATGACATAAACATATAAAAGACATAGTAAGCACAATTAAAGCAGTAATAAGCACTCTTAAACTAATTGATAAGCAGAACAGATTAACAAGAATAATAAGCAGATTTGATATGAAAAATTAGAGAATACCTCAACTCCTTGCTCAAAACAGGAGTAGTAAATCCTATTAAGCTCTAACCTACCCAGCTTATTTAATAAGCAATCTAAAACCCATAAGCTCTTCCAATTCTAGCTTATCTTCCAAAAGCTTGCTTCCATTTTCCAAACTGAATATCCAATCAATTTAGCTCAAATAAGCTTTGAGGATGCTTATTTGAGCTTGGAGAATATAAGTGAACAACAAACAGCTTATTCAGAGCTTATTGAGTTTATTTAAAACTTCTAATCAAATGTAGCAAAATTCTCATTAAAGTAAAACACAATTTTAAAGTAAATCGCAATTTTATTAATAAAGGAAAGATTACATGGCTTTTAACTAAAAATTAAATTAAGTAAAGACAAATAAGCTATAAATAAGCTATTCTAACCTACTCTAAATTATCCTACTCCTAGTTATCTTGTTCTGAGTGATCTTCTCTTCTATTTATAGCTGGCGAAGGAATGTTCTAGGTCCAAAAGACGCTCCTCAGCTTTTGATCTCAACCTTTAATCCATAACCACCTTTCAATCAATTTGATCTTAGCCGTCCAATGTCTTCCACGTCCTTATAGCCAATGAGAAATGTTGGGATTGCCAGCGTGGCTCCCCTAGATGTTAGAAGTGTCAGACTTGTTCTTCTAGAAAGGGTTAACTTTCATTAAACGAAGGTAATTGGGGCAGGGTAATTGTGGGAACGATGGTAAACAGTGAAAAGGGATTTCCCGCGCCCTTTTCTTCTTTTATACGTTTGTGTTTAACTTGGGCTCGGGTAATTATAAAGAACTTAGGCCGGTATAATTTATTTTGGGCTCAGAAATGGATTTATAAGGGTAAAAATTATACACTTAACGACCGTTAGTTATGGACTAACGGTGTTAGGGTTTTTGGGACTTTTGGTGAATTTGTGTTATCATTAAGGGTATTTTGGGTATTTTCAAGGGTTTTGTCATTTTTTGGGTTGACCATGGTTGACCTTAGGTTGACTATTCCTGGCTCTTGTGCACTCTTCCCTTCTCGTGTTCGGCTTTGTCCGTTTTTGCTTTGATTATGTCCATTTCTTTAATATCCGTACCTGCACATATACAAACATAAAAATAAGCATATATTTGCCATTTTTACACGTTTTTGGTTATTTGGGTTCGTTTTTCAAGGTAAAAGGTATGTGTAAAATAGCACATACCAAATTCTCCCATACTAAGGTATTGCTGTGTCCTCACGCAATGTAATAAATTAATGTAATTGCAAAATATGAAAATAACGAGTGGGAATCTACCCGTGCATTGCGGCAGACTGATTTGTAGCCGACACATGTATTTTTTTAACAGTAGCTCTTTTGTTTTGTAACTTTAAATCCTTAGATGGTTATAAACATTTATTGGTGTTTGCAAGTCTAACGCCGTGTATCACTGCCTGTAACAATCCTCAACTTCAATCTAGTAACAAATAGTAAAGATGCAAGTAAATTGTATAGTATCCGTATACAATAACAATACTGCACACTTAAATCCATATCAGATTTAGTCAAATTCTAGAATATGAAATCTTTTTCATACCATTCAATTAAAAACATTTATTCACAAAAGGGTGTGAAAAGCTTTAGCACCTCAGATAAGCATTAATGTCTAATAAAGCTCAAAACATATAAAATTATAACACATTTTGGTGATGTATAACTTGATTATAATAAGAAGATTGTTATAAGCGAACCCAACTTGATTAATCAAAACTACTTATTTTACCACAAAATATCAAAATAAACATTTCTTTTCTATATAAACGGCAAGAGGCAAACTTTAAACACACCCAAAAGTGCTGAAATGTGGTTTTAACAAAAAAATTGTTTACTTATTGAAATTTAACCATAAAAATGTTTACAAACCTTTAGGCCATTGAGAAAGAATGCTTTCAACGTTGCAACAGTTGCAGTTGTAGCTGCAGCTGCTGGGTAGCTTTTAAGACAAATATCCGATCCGTCAATCAAACAAAATTTTATATCTAAAGAATCTTAAACTTCATACATCTTCCAACTTTACTTAGGATTTTTAATGTGTTTGATATTCCACGCATGAAAAGAAACAATCGTTAAAAACTCAAGATGATAACTGATGCGGTTGTCGTAAGGGACTTCTACAAGAAGTTTTACAACTCCCTAGGCAGAGTACCTAACCGTTGTAGTAGTAGTAGTATAGGCAAGACTCGGGGGTTGTTATCGTTCTCTAAAGGAATAGGTTAGGAAGGCTTGATCACGGTCTAACAAAATTCTAGGGGTTGAGAGAAGATTCTTTTTGTATTTTATATTTTATAGAAAGTATGTAAATCATATGGTTTGAGAGATTGGATTATTTTTAGCTATTAAACTAAATAATTTTTGAGTTTTCCTGTATTTGGGCGTTTGACGCCGTCAGGGATATCCTGACGCCGTCACAGGTGTCGTGGTGACGGCGTCAGCGTCGCGTGTGAATCGTGACGCCGTCTCCACGCTCTGTGAAAACTCAACTTTTGTTTTTTGATGAAAAATTTCATGCACTTATTCTTATATGTTATTTTCCTGTATAAAATGCTGCATAGAATCCTGAGAATTAGAAATTCAATCATATGACTCAAAACTGATGCGAATTAATCTAAACAATTTATTTCAAATGTTTGAATTTGGTTCTAAAGACTGGATAATTCCCCTATACTTATTTTGTTGCAAAATACCATTGATTGCAAATAATACGAAGTTACAAACAAACAAAGCATGATTACAAACTAATTCAAACATAATAAACAAACGATAAAGAATTAAAACACACAAGACACTCCTAATATGCGGGAAAAATAAATATTGGGTTGCCTCCCAAAAAGCACTTTTCTTTATTTACTAGTCTTGTAGCTAGACTCGAAGTCACACGTCCTTACGTGACTTCTCCTTCATCGTCCATCCCAGTTACATATTCGGGTCCAAGTTCTAAGCATTCCTTATAAAATCCTAATATTTTGCTCATTACACACTCCACTCCTCTTCTCTTGTCTTCCTCGTTCCTAAGGTAGACTGATTTCGTGTGCTCTTTTTCTAAGTCCAACAGTGAGTTGTACTGTTCTATCATATGGGGCATCTTATAAGCAACTTCTTTGGTCCCGTTAGTGAATCTTACCAAACACCCCCTTCGGTTGAGGCATGGGTCATGGGGATCATTTCCACAAAAGGTTTCCCTACTACTACTTGTGACAACCTAGGGTCTATAATTGAACTAATATCCTCAACAATCATGAAGTCTATGATATAGGTAAAGTTTCCTACAAAGACATGCATTCCCTTGATCCTTCTTATGAAATTGCTAATTCCTCTATTCGAGTTTTCCCTAGGGTCAAGTTTTCTCCTCATGATCCAATTATACATCATTCAGGTCATGATGTTTAGAGGGGAGTTAGGGTCAATGTAGGCTTTTTCCACATGCACATGCCCAATGTTGCATGGTATTTTGAGGTTTGATGGGCACCCTTCTGTGATAATGGGGTTCCTTAGAAATATCGAAGGGATCGGGCCATATACAAGGTATTTGTGATATGCTAACTCATTCCTAGTTGGGAACATGTCAAAATGTTCAACTCCTACTCCTTCGGTTGTTGTATTCCCTTCCTCTTCAGGTCCATCTTCGCGAGAGTCATCATTCTTCCTAATTATCTCAATAAACATGACTTCACCATCGTCCCCCTTTGTGCAAATGACCTCGGTGTTGGATGATTGAGGAACCAGTCCGAGTGATTCAAAGAATGAATTGAATTTGAGGACTTTTTCGGTGATGAACGCAACGGACGGATCGGGCGGTGTGGAGGGGTTAACATGGATATTTTCTAGGCTGTTCTTTTCTTCTTCCTCATTC
This sequence comes from Tanacetum coccineum, assembly GCA_026074375.1. NCBI lineage: Eukaryota > Viridiplantae > Streptophyta > Magnoliopsida > Asterales > Asteraceae > Tanacetum > Tanacetum coccineum. The sequence goes on from BQNB010019258.1 coordinate 28,331, forward strand.
TCATTTGCTTTTTTATTATAGGAGTCGCTTTGTTGCTCAGAATGGATTGTGACGGTGTTGATTGAACCGTAGGTATGGTTTGAGCATTGCGGGTTCATATTTGGGTAAGAACGAGCAGACGAAACTGGGGAGGTACTCAATTTCAGGTTCTTAACCGTGTCGCTAGGTAGTGTACCCGCTATTTGATCGGCGATGGCTTTTAACACTGTGTCGTTTTGTTGGTCATCTCACCTTGTTGTTGTTTGAAATCGGCTTCAAACTTGGACAATCTAGCGTCTTGAGATGCCATGAAATTGGATACCAATCCTTCAAGGTTTGATTAATTGTTAAAGCTTCGAGGATTGTTGTTGAAAGAACGGTTTGGGATTGAACCGTTGGATTGGAACCGGTTAGGTGGGCTTGAAAAATTATTTTGAGAATTTTGAGGTTGTCTCTACCTAAGGTTTGGGTGACTTCTCCATGATGGATTGTAGGTGTCACCAAGATTGTTTTGCTCGGGCTTGAAAGTATACCACTTACCTCCCGCTTCATCGGTACGCGAGGATGCGTATTCAACAAAGGCTTGTTCGGGATCTTCCATGCAATACCGAGTTTCGTGAGGACCACTGCAGATTTCACATGAGGTAGTGAGTTTGTTTACTTGAGTAGGTTGTGTCGGAGCAAGATAAGCTTCCATCAAGCGTTGGACTTGATTTTCGAGCTCGATGGAGACAGTCGGTCAGATGTTCTCTGGTACATCTTAGGCAAAGCGATTGCTTTGACTGGCTTAGCGAAATCCCTTGGGTCGTTCCAACTTTCGTTGTCATAGAGGGTGAGGTCCTCTAATAATGCCCAAGATTCTTTGGCGTTTCGGTCATGAAGCTTACCACCGGCCGATTAGGCAATGGTTCGTCTTGTGACGAGATTGACATGGTCATAAAAAATTTGGACTTGGAGCCAAAGGTAAATGCAATGATGAGGGAGTCTTTTTGTAGTAGTCCTTGAAAACACTGTCCTTGTAGTCAGATAGAGATTCTCATGATGTTGTTGGAACATCATGATATCATTGCGGGGTTTTGCGGTTCCTTCTAAATGGATTGAATTAGAAGCAAAGGAACAAGAGTAGTAAGATCCTCCCTTCTGGTGATGGATCCTACTGGAAGACGTCAAGCCCATTGCTAGCTTTGTCGCGAAGGGAATATTGAAATATAACACATTCGGCTTTCTTTCCATGTTTTTCACCTTCAAGGTGTCAAGTGAGGTCCACTGGTTTTAAGAATTCATTGAGGTGTTGGTTTAGAATCCTCAAACCAAAGTCTGTGAATGAGAATCACGTTTTTGTACCAAACCGGATGGTGTCAGTTCGAAGAGGTCTCATAGTGTTCCCTATGGGGAGCTCATTGGTATTCCTGTAGCCCTCGTGGCTAGGTTTTTTTGGAGTTGTTCTCCAAGAGTACGGATAGGATTCTCGTCTCTCACTATGGTTTACGAGAATGGGTTACAAAACAATTAGCATAAAGAAAAAAGATAGGGGGGACTTTTTTTTTTACGAAATAACCTAATATGCCCAGAAATTAAAGTCTTACTTGAAGGGATTCAAGCAAGTAAAACTAAGCTAAACTATGATCTAAACCTAACTATTCCCCGGTAGCAACGCCAAAAACTTGACGCGGTTGTCGTAAGGGACTTCTACAAGAAGTTTTACAACTCCCTAGGTAGAGTACCTAACCGTTGTAGTAGTATAGGCAAGAATCGAGGGTTGTTATCGTTCTCTAGGGAAATAGGTTGGGAAGGCTTGATCACAGTCTAACAGAATTCTAAGGGTTGAGAGAAGATTCATTTTGTATTTTTATATTTTATAGAAAGCATGTAAATCATATAGTTTGAGAGATTGGTTTGTTTTTAGCTATTAAACTAAATAATAAACTACACTAATGGTGATAACAATATAATAAAAGATTGTATTTATTTAATCATGTATTACTCCTTAGATTGCTTCTCCAAGTGTTGTTGCTTTGTCACACTTGTGATGATCTATGTAATTATTTCCTATGTATTGAACGAATTACACGAACCCTCCGTCTATTTAATATTCCGTTAAGGCAACGCGCAAGTAAGGTAGTATGAATATTACAAGGAGCCAAAGAGTATATTAAATGCATGTGAAATATATTAAGAGTGGATCAACCATATTAGGGGGAAAAGTAGTATGAAGACTGTTACCAATGGTATCCTTTCTACACAATCATGTTTCCCTAGACATATCAACAACGATACAGACAAAAGTTAGTTTTCTAAAGCCTAACATGCACATCTATCACAAGAAGCAACATCACTAAGATCTATATTCTAGGTTTCATACAATTATAAATAAACATAATAGGGAGTTTAGCCAAGCATGTTAAAGATAAAGCAAGAATAATAATGAATCAAACAACAAGACACATTGAAGGATAAGATAATCATTAATTGATTAAAATCAATGAATTGAAAGAGTTACAATAGGGTTTTGAGGCCCTTAAATCGTCCTAATAAGCTGCACCAAAACGATTTTACTTTAAAGTTACTCACGCTTAAAACCTAAAATAGATTGTATATATAGATAAAATTGCTGTAGATGGCGTCGCGTTTTAATTGTGACGTCGTCGTAAAAGAGAATATTCTAGATCTTGGGCTGGGTCGTACGAGTTGACGCCATCATGAAAGGTTGTAACGCCGTCACGAAGTGGGTTGTGACAGCATCATGTAGAACTGGTGACGCCGTCTCTAGCCGCTAAGAACATATTCTTGAGAGATGTTGGTGTAGGTCCGTAATCTTGTCTGTTTCTTCTCCAAATGAGCCCAAGTTATGTGTATTTCCTTCAAATGCCTTCCAAATGCTAGACATACTAAAAAGGAACGATTAAGTACCTATTTTGGGCATAAATGCACAATTTAGGGGGTTAAACGACCCCAAAAAAGTGTATAAAATGACACCTCATCAATAACCTAGGTAGCGTCTTTCTGTTTATCTATACCCATCATTTCATCTTTCTATATCTGAAAATTTCATAAGATTGATATTAACAACATGAACTATATAATCTATTTCCACAACCAATTAAAGTGAGTTTTTTTTGGAAGTTGCAAGTATACATGCACTGCTTTCGCAATAAGTCATTAACATTTGCAATCTTAACTGATTATGTTTACAGATTTAGAATCGTAATACCAAACATGTTGGAAAATTCATAATTAAAGAAAATTGATATAAATGAAGAGAAATAAAAGAGCAATATCCTGAACTGACTTTATGAAGAAAAAAAACGATGGCGATATTTAGATGTTAATGATTAGTTATTGCATATTTTTTCGTTTTAATCAGGTTGAGAAACTTGACTACAATTAGATGTAAAGGTCCATATCTACTAAAGATTAAGATGATAAAATCTTAAATAAGCAATCTAAAACAACTCTTATTTGCATACTTTTCATTTAAAAACGCAGTTTTGTAGAACAATCAAATTAACATACATGGAAATAAGAAGAGAGTTGTTTTAGAGAGAGAGTGAGTTGGATGAACACTTAGAGAGAGAAAGTAAACATAAGATAGAAAATGTATTATGTGTGAAAAATGAGTAAACCAACCACCTCTCCAGATAGTCTGTGGTAGATACTTCATCTGAATTCCCGTTAGACGATCATTAAGAGCAGTCCGAACATCATTGAGTGTACCATCACTAAACTTGTGTAGTTTATCAATATGCATCTTTTTGTTCTTCTTGTCTTTGTTCTAGTAAATGAAACCTCTGGGATTGGAGTATGCTGTATAAGCTTCCTTTCGTTTAAGATCTGATCTGTACGTATCCGAATTTGTGAGGTTGAGCTTCTTTTTGGTAAACTTTCGACACCTAATTGAAAGATCTTCTACACGCCTTAGATGAACAAAAATTTTTTTAGTTCTTGTAAACATTCGCAAGGAGACATTAAAAGCTAGGCGTTCTTCAACAGTGAGATTTGTCAACTTTCCTTGAACAAGAAGAAGCAGCATGTCTTCGATGTCTTGGATGCGAAGCCTATTGAAATCGCCTTCTTTGATTTATACCAGTCGTTGTTTATCTTGTCTATGTGTTATAAATAGAAGATTGGAGTGGTTATAAAAAGGAATGAGTAGTATATATGAGGAAGCAAATCTAGAGTGTATAGACACATAAAAAAATAATGGAATGTTTGTTTGGGTTGATAATCGGCCTAGGGATGGGATAGGCTTGGGTTGTAGTATTTTTTTTTTGTTGATTTTATATTGTACAAATCTCGGGCCCCAAAACACTTAATTAAGTCGTTATTAATTTTAAAACACGATTTTGATGCGGTTTCGGCCAAACACGGATAAAAGTCGAAAAAAATATATTTAAAATAAAATAAATAAGCTCTCAAAGCTAAAATATTGAATTGTTGATTTCTCAATCGTTAAAACGAATAATTAACCAAAGCTCGACTCGTGAATAATTAAAACGATGATTTTTAAATAAATCGACCAAAAATAATAAATAAATTCTATAAATTCTATAAATTTAGAAAATAGAATTTAAAGCTTGGGGATAAACAGCGACGTAAAACACGGGTTGCGCATAGACAAGCGTTTAATGCTAATAGTAATGCGACCACATAAAAGTGACTCCATAAATAATCAAAAGAGTCAATTATCATACGTTTGCTTTCGGTTACTGACCTCAAAACTGAAGGATGTCACACTATTCATTACGAATGCTGAGAAGTCTAGAGGAGTGTCCATCAACTCATTAAACGACTCACACGGATCTTCCATCTGGGCCAAAGAGCTTAGCCAAAGTTAAACCGGTCCATGAGCATCAGGCAAAGTCTTATTCCAATCACGATCGGGAGTAAGAGGTTTTCCTGGTTTCTGAAACTAATCAGGAAGCTGAGAGGTCTCTTCATCAGGTTGATCTTCAGTAACTCCTGTTTCGAACTCCTGATGTGTGGGTTCTTCTAAATCTTTGGCAGTGTGCATTGGTTCTTCTGCTTGAGCAGACTCGCCAGCAGACTTGTGATGAGATTTGGACCCTTCAGTTGACTTGCCAGTTGTCTTGGAGGTCTTTTCCTTTGGTGCACTGGTTGACTCTGGTTCTTTTTGGTTTGATCCAGCGGAGGGTTTATCATCTTTATCCTCATCATCTCGACGTCTTTTAAACGAGACAATATCTCCATATGTGTCAAGTATGAGTTTGTCACTTTCGTAGGAGTCAACCAATGCTTTGTAGAGATTCTTCTGTTCATCAGATCTGTAGATTGACTTATTACTTTCCATCTTATCTATGAGAATCTTCTTCTGCTTAAGTTTAGAAAGGTTGGCGGCTACAGCATGGGATGTCTTAGATTCATTGGATGAACGAGTCAAAACCTCTGCTTCGAGTTGTTCATTTACAGTATTCTCAATTTTCGGCAAAATCTTGGAGACTTGTGCTTTAAATTGTTCTTTGACTTGATCCTTGATTATTTTCTTAATGTTGTCATCAAGTTTATTGATGAAGTCTTCATTTTCAGCTTGAGCTTCATCTCTGAGTCTGTTAGACTATAATTGAATAGCTGTTTTGACGGCTTCATGCATCTTGTTGGCAAGGTACACATCAACGATACCGGGAATTAAAGAAACTGCTGCAACAAATTGGTTCGTTTGCTTGAATTTTGAGAAGTCGGTTTCCAAAGTTTTTAGTCTATGGTCAAACCCGAATAAGGAACTAAAGTTAGGAAGATCTTGTAGGGAGGAGCTTGGAACAGTTACTGGTGTGGGAACTGGTGTTTGTTGCAGATGTGTGATGAGAGGAGTGGGTGGTGGAGGAAGAATTGTTGCAGACAAAAGAGGTAGCTCGGCAATAGTAGTAACCAGAACATCTACCAGTGAAGTTGACTCAGTGTTAAGATTAAATATAGAGTCAATACCTGTATCTGGAGTGGGGTTGAGCATGTTAGAAACGAAGCCAGATGACATAGAAGAACTCTGCTGTTGACCTTCAGGATTGACCGGAGTTATGATCACATGAGTGTCTTCTATTACTTGAGTAGTTTGAATGATAGTGCGTGCAACATTTGTCATATTCATGATCTACAATACCCTTCAGATTGAAGGTTCACGCTCCCTGTATAATTTCAGATCGCTTCGTCCTATTCATTTGTCTCTTCTTCATCCAGTTCTCTCAACTCAACATTGCCGCACATTGAATTGCTTTCTTCATCCACGTATCTACATCATGCAGTGGATTCAACATGAGAAGGTGCTTAAAACCCTAGGACAAGCTAATCCTTCTTTCTTTATATCATTCTTCAGTTCATCGGAGTGGAAAATTTAGGATGAACAAAGTCATCACTATTGTTGTCTGAATCAGCCTACTCATTATCATCATCTTGACCTTCATGATCTTGTCCATCATTATCATCATCATCATTGTCATCATTTTCATTATCAGGATTGTCATCATTCTGATCATCATCATCGTTGTCATCATCATCTTGATTATTAGCATCGTCACCATCATCACCACTCATTGCTACTTCATCATCATCTTCCTCGTCACTGGACTTCCAAGAGATTTGCTCATCATCATATACATATGTCGGTACATTGGGAACCCCTGGTATATCACAAGTTCCTTCATCTGTACCTGAATTGCTGGCGTGAGAGCTGTGAGTTTGTATCAGGCTTCTCTTTGTGGCCAGCTCCATTTGTTCAACTTTTGATAAAGTAACCTCAGATAGCACTGTTAGACCTTTAGCTTTAGACGTCTTTGCAGGTTGCTTCTTCTTGGCAGGTTTAGCCGCCTTTGCTGACGTCTTGAGTCTTTTGCCTTTAGCAGTTGGAGGAGTCTTTGTCTTGTCAGATCCAGTTTGCTTCTTCTTAACACTTGCTTTTGTTTTAGGAGGTTCAGCTCCTGAAGCAATGGCATAATACTCTTTGTAGGATTCAGAATATTTGATGGCTTCATTTGTTAATTCATCAGGCAAAATGGCACCATATACATGTGTGTCCTTATGCCTAGAGAGAACCTTTATCATGGTGAACATTGGGTCATCCCTGGCACAGTGCCAATTTACCCTGTTTCTTCGTTGAATCTGACTGAATCCTTTAGTTCCATCGAAGAAGTTGACAGGAGACCTTGTTGAAGCGGGGGTAGTGACAATCTCATTACTCCTCATTTGACCATTCTTGTTCTCTACTTGATAAACAAAGTCCTCCCACAGAAGGTAGGCATAGTCTACATTCTTCTTATGGTACATGCCCCAAAGGATTTTAGCTTGAGATAGTCGAAGACTGTCATATCCAGTACTTTTACCACTCAGATACTTGCTTATAACCGCAGTAAATGATCTCCAAGGTTGATGCAGCTTGTTGACATTGACATCGGTGATCACCTTTATCTCTTCACAGTGACCAAGATCTTTAAGAAACGTGAGAATTTCCTCTTCAAAGGGTAGTTCTTTGAGTTGCTGATCAGGGAGATTAGGGCATATTTAAAGCATTCGTCTGAAGTACTCAAGATTCACAATATGTTTCTTATTGTTCATTTTGAAGCGAATTGAGTGGTGATGAACTTTAGCAGTGGCCCAAAACTCTTGCATGTATATTTCTAGAACATCCGATGTGATCTGGAATGCCTTGTAGAAGGGAGTGAGTTTCAAAACATCATACACAACTTGAAGAGTTGCTTCTTTGGACTTGAGGTCTGAGCTTAGTCGAAGATTACTTTTGCCAATCTTGAGTCGGTTGGCAGGAGCAACTAAAGCGTCATCCAATGCAATTTGTTCAGCTCTTGTGATGTCCATGGTTCTGCTTAAAAAAGAATCAATACAGTTTTTATATAACCAAGTTTATATATAACTATATAAAGTTTATATATAACTATATAGACCTTTTATGTGAACACTTTATGTTTTATCATGATGTGAAAATTTTCCTTAAGTATTAGGACCTCTAAGACTTTAGCACTTGATAAGATCTATTCCTCTGAATGGCAACTTAGATAGACTTATATGCTTAAGGGATTAAGGCAACCTTTTTGATAATTTAGGAATCGTGGTCTTTCTAACTAGTAGAAAATTTAGATAGCCTAAGTTGATTACCGGGTCGTTTTCCTAAAGACTTATGAAATTGAGACCTCGTTTGTTATTTGGACAATGACTTGAATTGGTTCGAAGATGATTTGTTTTCTAAAATCCTAATAGTGAGCAAATAAAGGCACAATTAAATCTAACTACGAAAAAACGATAACGGGAATTTAAAGTAAAACTACGGAAAAATAAGCTAAGAGCATTAAAATTAAACCTAAATACTTTCTAAACTTTTTTATATTCCTAAATGGACTATTTAAAAGTAAAAAGCTAAGGAAATTCACTAGTAACGTGAGTAATTTAAGCTAAACGAAGAAACGATGGAACGGGGTAGTCGAATCTCGTCTTAAAAAATGAACTTTCAAAATAATAACCCTACGGAAGTAATATTTCAACCTAACTAGAATATGATAAAAGAAAAATTTTATAAAAAAGAAAATTATTTTTTTTTATTTTATTTTTTTATGATTTTTATAGTTTTTTTCAACAAAATTTAATTCACGAAAAATATTAAAACTTTGACTCATAAAATTCTAAGAAAATTCTTAAAAATCACTTAAGTTATAAGGATTGTATGAAAAATAAGTCCTACGAATAAGCTGAAAAGAATAAGCCAGGAAAAAGGAAATAAGCACTCGAAGTGCTTATGATAGAAAGAACTCAAAAAGGTGGTAAAACAATTGTGTTTGCAAACTTGGACGTAAAAGTCCCAAGGGCACGTTGGTGAGGGGTGTGTGTGTTGAGGCTTTATAAAAGGGTTGAAGCCAAGTTGAGGTCGGGGGGTTCGAGTCTTGCTCACCCCCGACTTCCTTGGTTTCCCCTTTTTATTTTTATTTTTGCAAAAACCTAAAAAACAAAGTTGTAAAAACAGATTTAACTAAGCTATTTTTTGTGAAACAACTTTTATAAAAGTCATTAATAAGCTAGAAACAACGTAAAAATAAACAAATCTACACACTTAGCATTTTTTTTTACCTTTAAACAAACTAAATAGGTAAATACTAAAAATAATCGACAATAGGATAATTAGCTATAAGTGACATGAAATACTACATTAATAACGCTAGTCTAGGACTAGAAATTAAGCAAATAAAAGAAAGGGCAATAAGGCTGAAAAAAGACATCCACGAAAAATTCTGTAACCAAATAGAACAAATATGGACTACTTGGTAGCTTATTTTTTTCTCAATAGACTAAAAAGATCTCTTATGGAAATTTTTGCTTTTTTATCTTAAACCTGGCCAAAAAAGCTCTCTAAAACTTCTTTTGAAAGTAGCATTTTGAAATTAATTTGCTTATGAAAAAGATATTTGAAAACTGCTTAATTTACTCAGTAGGAGCTGAGTACATTTTTTTGTTTTGAAAAGACAAATTGCTTATTTTGAGCTTAAAAACAAATAACCAAATGGACTTTTGGAAACAAATTAAACTAAAACAGATCTACTATGACCTATAAACTACTAGCACTTGTAAATCTCAACGACCTAAAAACTTATTATATACCATCTCTGATAATTGAGAGTTGAAATGGGCTACTTGTCTATTATCTATGCTGATACTTGTAAAATAAACCAAAACTTAAATCCTTCAAGCACAGACCTAAGAACTTAGTTTAAACATCTTTAAAACACCAAAACTAAGATGACTAAAGCAATACTAACAGCTAAATAATTTTTGAGCTGAAATGCTAATCCACTAAGCTTTTACTAACAGAAATAATATATTAACTTAGTAAAATAACATATGTAAGCTTGATACAAACTTGACAAGAACACCTTAGATCCAATATTATAAATCAAAATTGAAGTTAAAAAAGAATCTAAGAGGGACCAAAGTGGAGTGCAAGCTGAAGTATAACTTGAATTAGTATTGCTTGTCCCAAACACCCCTTTATTTTCCTTAAAGTCATTTTGAGCTTATAAAATTTTGATTTAGATGATCAAACTTCAAATACCATATACTAGAATCTGTTATAAGACAATCATAATGAACATGCTTTAAGCACACAATAAGCCAGAATAGTAAGCTACTCTCTATGTTAGTTATTTATGGACTTTTCACTGATTTAAGACAAATAAAAGCAAAAACTAAGCTAATTATTACACTAAATATAGCAAATCTAAACTGTAATAAGCATGCAATAAGTAATATTTAGGAATTGAGCTATAAAAGGATTTGAGGGAACTAAAGATGCACTTTTACTCTATTCAAGGTTTAACAATTGCTCTTATGAGCTATCAACAAGCTCCAGCTTATCCTAAGATAAGCTGTGGTATTTTGATTGTAGATTTGAATAAGATAAGCTCAACTAAGCTTTTAAGAACTTAGTTGAGTAATTAGCTAGCTTAAGGGTAAAAATGATAGCTTATTGAGAGCTTATTGAATAGTTTAAAGCTTATTTAAACCATTTTCATGTTAAGTGAAAACAAATTAATCACAGATTTTAAAGTGAACTACAATTTTATTTATAAAACTGACTTACAATGCTTTAAAAAGAGATTACATATATATTTAAAATGTCATTTAAGCTATAAATTACAATTAGCTATGTTTCACCACTAAGGCTACACTAAATTAAGCTAGATATCAAAAACTAACTATGTCAGTAAGGATGGACATGTATTTATAGCCAGAGATAGATGCTTCTAGGTCTTCAAGTTTGTTAGATGCTCCTCTTGATCTTGATCGTCCATTCTTCCCAATCATTGGATCCTCTTTTTAACCCTTGGATATAGTGTGAGCACACGGATCGCCAATGATATATGTGAAAACACATATTCCATTTTATGTATCAAAATAACCCTAAAAAGTTTCACATATTGTACATTAAAGGCTTGTATATTGCTTGATTTGTCTTTCTAGTCATGGTGTAGGTAAGGATAATAGCAAATTAAAGAAGAACGGTATGAACGGGACAAAAACGAATCGGGAACGAAGATTGTTTTAATGGAGGTAATATTGAATTCGCATGGGCAGGGCGGGACAAACTGCGAATCTAAATTTTATTCCCCCAACGTTCCTCACACCCACACAAATAAGAGCTCGGACGTGTTTCTAGCAAAAAGTCAAGGCAGTGGAGTCAAACCCTCAGTCAACCCTTGGTCAAAGTCTACAACAAGGAAAAACCCATTTAAATTTCCTAAATCCCAGCCCTCAAGAATAAATTCCAAAATTGCAAAAATTAGCATCTAAAGCACTAACCGGTGTTAACGTCTATTAATAGAAAGTTAACAACCTCGTTATCTCTTTTTTTTTATAACTCGAATCCAAAACCTATCCCTCGGGCCAAATTCCCTTATAACCCGGGGTTCAAACACATAATTAAACAGCCCCCTTATAAGTTATAATATGGGCGTGAGGGATAAAGTTTTACTAGTTCATATCAATCCCTAATGGACATGGATTAAAACAAGGGCAAAATGGTAATTGCCATGTGGGATCACCATTCAAGGGTAAAGTTCAAACATGGACAGGGTTAAAACGATCATTCAAGCATTGTTGGCAAACCAAAGAAAGATGGACACGGGTGGAAAGGCAAAAGAAACACAAGGGAATGAAGATTGTCACATAATCATTACTCACAAAAGTCCTAACACTCAAGCTTGCTAACTATCGGCATTGCCACGCGGAAATCCGTGGGTACGCAAACAGTGATCCAAGGTTGAGATTTTGAGCTTCACAATGATTGTGAAGGATGGATGGGACAAGATCGGAAGGATCGTATAACCAGAATCAAGAGATAGAAGATTTCTCAATTCGGGCTTTAAAAAGGCCTCATCCTCACAACAGAGAGGATCATCATTGCTCCTGTAATTTCTTCTTTCCAAAATATTTAGTTTATGAAGTTTTTTTTTAAATAGTAATTTCTTTCAGCATTTGATAATCTATAGCTTTTAATAAAGTTTGTTATCCGTTTCCAAGTATTTAATATAAATTATCATTTTAAGTTTTTATAGCATATTGTTCACTTAGAGCCTCTTATCTCTTTCAAATATTGATGTTACTATTCCATAAGCTTTGATAAGCTCTCTACTAGTCTCTAAGCTAAGATTGAGCTTAAATAAGCCTTTAAAATACTTAAATATATAAAATCAGTTTAAAACCTTGGATTATTGGACTTTTGAGCTTTTGGAAGGGAAGCTAACAATGGAAGAGCTTCCAAGGACTTTTACTAGCTTATCATTTATAAGCTAGAGCTGTTGATAAGCTCTTTGAGCACATTAATCCTTTGTTTAGCTAAGGATAATTGTAAGTTCTCTCTTATTTTTCTTGTTTTAAATACTTATTGTATTTTTGCTTATCTGCTTATCTAGTTGCTTATTTGAGTTTAAATCTATTGCATTATGTTTATTGATCATACTTTGCTATCTGTTTTCTAGTCTAGTAGATTAGATCTTTATTTTTCTTGTATTGTCTTATGAATCATAAAATCCAAAAAAAAAATTAGCTTAGCTTATAGATCTTTGATTCTAGCTTAATTAATTGTTGATTTATGGTTATTAAGCTTGTTATAAGCTATTAGATATCTGGTACTTAGGTTTTATTAACTAGATTTTAAAAGTTCAAGCTAAAATGAAATCTGTCAAAGATAAAGGAGTGTTTGGTTTAGTACATTTTGACCTCTAAAAGTCAAAGTGAATTGTGCTATTTACTTGAGTCAGTTTCATTTTCATTTAAAATTAGTTGTGAAAGAGTTTTCAAAGATTAGATTTCAAAAATTAAGTAGTTAAGGCTTAAGTTGTTGTTCCTGCACCAGGGGAGATATTTTACTATAAGCTAGCTAGTTAGTTTTTGATCCAAGCTTCCTCAAGCTTGGAATTTGCTTATTAAGTGTTTAAACACACTTATTAAGTGTGTTCATTGCTGGTTTGACCACTAAGGTCACCTGCATTTTAGTTTTTGCTTATTTACCAAGTGCATCAGATAGGGACTATTGCAGTGTCCTACTGCAGTCCTTTTTGATCATTTTTAAGCTAGTTTAATTAGGATTTAGCTTCTTAAATTCAGTTAACTTTTAGTTTACATATGCATTAGATTTATAACTTATAAGTTGGTAGTTAAGTTTTCAAAAGCTCAATTTCTGTCATAGCTTATTGAGCATTCTAGCTTAATTGATTTTTGAGCTTTTAAAGCTTGTTTCTGAGTTTGCCATTTAGATTAGTTAATTTAGCTAGTTTAATGTGTCATTAGGTTAATTAGCTTTTAGATTTAGCTTCTACATATTACAAGCTTTCTAGAATAGCTTTTTGTTTTGAAAATGAGTTTAAAATGAGTTGTGTGCAATAAATTAAGTGAAAAATAGCTTTTTAGTTTTCAAAGTCACTTCCTGTTAACAGCTATTTTTCACTAGCTCTTTTTTTAATAGCTCTTGTTGTTTTAAGCTCTTTTGAAAAACATTTTCTAGTAGAATTTAAGTCAAGTTTTGAGGAAAACCAAGTCTCACCTTCTGAAGTGCTTATTTGCTAGCTTATTTTTAAGCTTAAAGTAGCTATTAGGGCCTGTTTGGTTTTTAGTCTTGCATAAGTGCTTATTTAGTTTTCTAGCTTATTTAGTTGCTTATTTTTAGTTCTATTTAGTTCATTAGCCTTATGTTTAGCTTAGTTCTAGTCTTTGATTTAGTTTTTAATTTTAGCTTTCAAGGTTTCTAGCTTTTTAGTTTAAGAAAACAATAAAATAAAAGTAGTGCTAAAGTCTTTTTGTCGTATCTATAAGCTGTTTAAAGCTTTTTCAGTGCTTTTTCACTCAAAAAGTTTTCCCTGTTTAGATTAAAAATGCGTCATTTTTCATGGTGCTTAACAACTTTTGTTCTTTAAGTTTTTAAAAATATTTTAAAAAAAGGAACGTGGAAATCGGGGGTGAGCTAAGGCTCGTAACACCCGACCTCAACACCTAACCCTTTGTTATTTAAAACACATACCCACAATCCTTCGCTGTGCCCTTGGGTCTTTTTATCAAAGAATCTGCACAATTAATTCTTTATATTCCATTTTAGGTCCAATAAGCTTATTAGTTGTTTTCACTTATTTCGTGGCTTATTTAAATAAGCTGTGATCTAGGACTTATTCTTCTAGGTTTAAGTAGTGTAAGCTATTTATTTGTTTATTTTTCTAGAATTTTTATAGTTCGTTTAGTATTTTTTTAAACATTTATTTTCATTAAAAACACTTTAAAAAATAATAAAAAATAGATAAAACAATCAAAAAAAATATAAATTTTTAAATTTTTTTTTCTTTTATGCATTAAAGTTAATAGAAATTAGGTTAGCTTCGTAGGATATAAATTGTAAATTTCGTTTTTTAAAAAACGGGATTCGTCCCCATTCTCCTTTTTCGTATTTTAACGCTCATTTTAACTCCGTTTTTGTTCTAGTTTTCTTTAAACTTACTTTTTAGTCAAATAGAGTCTATTTAAAAAGAAAATTTTAAGTTAGGTCTATTTTTAGGAATTTAGGGTTTTTGACCACCGTTTAAGGGTCTCTTTTTGCGTTTTTAGTTAAAATTTTGATTTCCCGTTATTCGTCTTCATACTTAATTGTTAGAATTTGTTAATTTTAATTTTTAAAAATAGTTAACCAAATCAATCTTTGTTTCCCATTCAAATCATTGTCCGAACAACAAACGTGGTTTCAATTTCACAAATCGTTGAGGAAACGACCCGGGGAATCATACTTCTCGGTTTATACGTATTATTATATTTTATTTATTATTTATAGTTTGAGATTCCTTTTCAACGTTGTCTTCAAAGGGGTTAATTGGTAATAATTTCATTTCATATTATGTATTTTATATTTACGTATCAGCCATGTTGGCACTCCCACTTCTTTGGAGCATGTGTGTTTTATTTGCACTAGTTTTAGTGCAAAATATCCATTTGGAGTGTTTTTCCTTGAGCCCACGTGTCATTCCCCTTGTCATAGCTAACCAATCATGAGCTCTTGTGACGTTTTGAGGCTAAGCTGTAAGCTTGGTACTCGAATCTTTGTTCCACGTCATTAATTGAATTTTACCCTTTGTTTTGATGCAGGGTAAAACGAAGAAGACGGTGAATAGTGAAAACGGATTTTCCCGCCTTCTTTTCTTTTCTTATTTGTTGTTTGACCGAGGGTGCGGGTTTGACTTGGCTTGTACAAAAGAGTTTGGGCCCAGGGTTTATGAAAGGGAAATGGGCCACAGGTTATTATTTGGGCTCGGGCTTGGGATATAAGGGATTTGTTATAAAGGGTTAACGACCGTTAGCCTTTATAATAAAAAGACTAACGGTGTTAGGGTTTTAAGGACTTTTGGTGAAAGTTGTTTAACATTAAGGGTATTTTGGGTATTTTGAGGGTTTTGACCAAGGTTGACTTTGTTGACCTTTTGCTAGAAAACTTCTGGCTCTTGTGTACTCTATCCGTTCCCGTGTTCATGTTTGCCCGGTTTTGACCGTTTTCTTGTGATTTTTGCTATATCCGTACCTACACATCACAAATGACAAAACAAGCAATATACAAGCATAATTTGCATAATTTGATCATTTCAGGGTCATTTTTGACATACAAAAAAATATGTGATTTCTCACATATCAGGAAACTTAGATAGACTTATATGCTTAAGGGATTAAGGCAACTTCTTTGACAATTTAGGAATCATGGTCTTTCTAACTAGTAGAGAATGCAGATAACCTAAGTTGTATTTTAGTTAACCTTGATTTTACCTTGCTTTTAAGCATATTTTAACTTAATTAGATAGCATAATTAATCAATTTTAATTAGCCTGCTTAGTTAAGTTTTAATTTGCCTTCAATTTGAAATTTTGATCTTAAGTGTTTTTGGTCTAAATCTATTAGATCGGTTCCTTAAAGATTTCACTAGATCAGTTCCTAATAACCTTACACTACGATCAGTTCTTAAAAACAATTTCAATAGATCGGCGTCACTTAATATTGACAGCTAGATAGGGTCTTTAAAAAAATCTACTAGATCGGGTCCTTAATGTCTGAAAAAACTAGATTGGTTCTTAAGAGAACGATAATAGATCGGTCTTGATGAGAAAAAACTAGATCGGTTCCTTAAGAACGATAACTAGATCGGGTCCTTAATATGAATGACTAGATCGGGTCATAAATCAAATCTACTAGATCGGTCCTCAAGGGACTTGACTAGATCGGTCCTCAAGCGACTTGACTAGATCGGTTTCTTAAGGAAAATGTTTAGATCAGGTCCTAAAAAATGACTAGATCGGGTTCTTAAGAATATGACTAGATCGGTCCTCAACTGTTTTGATTAGTTCGATTCCCAAGGGAGGACTTTATTAGATCGGTTCCCAAAGAGACTTGATAGATCGATATGAAGGGAAACGACCTAGTTCGTGGTCTCATATTGTTAAAACTAGATCCGTGTTCCTAAGGGGACTCGATTAGATCGGTTCCCAAAGGAAAACGACTAGTTCGGGTTCTCTCACAAAATTCACAAACACGATTTAGTTGCACTTACACTTATTTGTATAACATTCTTAGTATTGAGAAACAACTCTTAGGAAAACATGATACAAACAACTTGAATCAAGGGTAATCATCAAACGTATAACAAAACTGAGAGCATTTTAATTACATAATTGCTCATATAAGTTCAACAGCTTCAATACAATAGGTGTTATATGAACACTTAATCACATTCAAGAAAGTTGTATTAAGCTCCCTAATACAAAACCCACAAGTTTTTTACAATATCTCCCAAAAAACTCAAATTTTTCAAGCAAATAATCAAGCTTATCTCATTCATATGATCACACATACATAAATCTTCATTAAACGAGTCCTCATACACACTTAAAGGAGTTTCATATAACCCCTCAATCAATTTGATGATTTATGCACTTTTGATTTTGAGAAACCCTAATTCAAGAATTAGGGTTTTCGAGTTCAAAACTAAATAAAATCCCAATTCCTTCGAGTTATGAATAGTTTAGGAGGTGTAGAACGATTTATTAGTTATACCTTAAGCGAGATAACGACTGAAAGATGAGAACTAGTGAAGGCGATTTCGAAGTGAGGATGAGGGAGGGAAAATATTTTCTTAAGTGTGTGTTTCTGTGTGTAAGTGACGAGTAGGTTGGGTGGTGTTATGAAACAATTTTTGTTTTGTACACATTCAACCCCTCAAGTTACTTAACCCTTTAAATTTTTACTTATAAGATTTATTAGGCAATTATAGTATAACAATTGGCACAAGTAGTCCCTAATGTTTTTAACTAGCATACCTAACCTCTTAATTCACACTTTAACTCCCTAAAGGCATAAACACATAACATATAAGGCACACATAAGCTAAACTTAATTAACTTTCCTTAAGAATGATATTCCGTTATTGTTTAAAACCTTTTTCCGTTTAAACACATTATTATTATGAAGAAGATATTTGACATTTTCTCCCCCTCAAACAATGACCCGTTTTCTATTTAAAGAGCTGTAGTCATTGTTCGAGAAGTCGAATGTCTTTGAAAAAGCATTTTCTAATGAAGCAGAACGGTTTATATATTTGAAAAGCAAAACACCAAAAATGAATATTTCTCTTATTTTTACAACACATAAGTGCACTGGACACGTACATTTATTGTATATATGAAGCAAGGGTTGTGTTGCAAAGTAAACACAAGCCTTTTAGGGTCATAAGTAGACCTGCTGAGAATAAAATTCCAGTTGAGAGTCAGGTTTCTTTTAAAATACTTGCTTTAAGATGATACAGGGTTGCTATCTGAAATAATAGCAAAGCATTTTATTTGCATGTCTTTGAAAACATTGGAACTTTGCTCGAACTTATTTACAACCTCGTATTCATTAATTGAATGACATTTCTAAGACCGAAATGTTATCGATTGTCAAAAGAACATGCATTATTACCTTTTTATAGTTGTTTCTCATTTTATTTTTGATTCTTTGGTTTTTTTACTATTTTTATACTTTTCGTTATTTGGTTTTTTATAAAAATTTCTGAAATGAAAAAAAATCTTTTTGGTTTTTGATGGTTTTTTTTATATATATACCATATTTTAAAGGATATCAGAATAGGTACGCACCACTATTCTTCAGTTTCATCTGCCAATGTTTTAGTGTTCAAGCAGTAAATACATCGCATTCCTTGCTTGTGCTGATAAGAAATTCTATTCTTTCTTGCTTGGGCTTTAGTGAAGATGGTCCGGCTAGTGATACTCCGTGTTGAAAAAGTAAAGCTCACTACTCCATTTCTCCACCTTGCTCTGTGATGTAGTGGAATCTGATGTCATTATGCTTTGAGTGAGAATGTTGAACATTGTGGCAGCATAAGGCTCTACATTGTCATAGCGATTTTGTTATCAGAGTAACTTTGGAATTTTTATTGAATCCAGGCCATAGTGGTAAGCTGTGATCTCATCCAAAGGATTTGAGCATAACAACCAGACATAGCAATATATTCAGCTTTCGTACTGGATATCGCAGCGCTTTTCTTCCTTTTTGATGACCAGCTAACAAGTATGTCTCCTAATAATTGCATACATCCAAAAGTACTTCGTCTAGTATCTTGGCAACCCGCGTGATCAGCATCTGCATAGTTGGTTAAGTGCAATTAGATGAATCCTTTAGATTACCAGAGTCCCGATTTATGGTTCCTCATTGGTATTTAATTATCCTTTTTTACAGCTGGATGTGCTTTTTGGTAGGCTTTGCCTGATTATCCGGGCATTCTTGCATAAACAAAAATGTTAGTATGGTCTACTGGCGGTAAGATACATGAGGATGCGCCATCATAATGATAGTGTGTAGAGATCGCTACGGCTATTCCATTGTGTATCTTCATCTAAGTTTGGATTTCGCCACCATGGGAGTATCCACAGGGTCATAGATTACATTACATATTTCTACAAAAGATTTATAGAGCATGATTTGCACTAGTTTAAAAAGATGCCTCCAGGACTTTGTGAAATCTGTAGTCCTAGAAAAAAATGATATTTTACCCATCATCGGCATCTTAAACTTTGAATACATTATTTTTGAAAATTGGTCACATAATTCAGGTGTACTAGACGCAAAGAATATATCATCAACATAGATTTGTACCAAGAGAATATCTTTGCCTTGTCTTCTCATGAACAATGTAGGATCCACGATTCCTTTAGAGAATTCCTAAGAGAGTAGAAACTTTGACAATAGATCGTACCCCGCGCGAGGAGCTTGTTTCAACCCATAGAGAGCCTTCTGAAGCTTGTACACATGATTCAGATTGTCTTGATCTATAAACCCGTCCGGTTGACTGACATAAACTTCTTCGCGCAGAATGCCATTCAAGAATGCTGTCTTTACATCCATTTGGCAGATGATCATATTCATGTGAGCAGCATATCGAGGAAAATTCGAATAGCATCAAGTCTAGCCACTGGAGCAAAGGATTCCTCAAAATCAATTTCCTCTTCTTGACGATAACCACGAGCAACCAAACGATCCTTGTTCTTAAGAATTCCTCCCATTTCATCAAGTTTTACCTTATAATAATCCTTTTTAAGTAATGGACCATCCGTTTATCTAGAACGTGGAGTGTGACTTCCCAGAATTCAAGAGGTTTTAAATTCATGTGCTCCTCTTGCATTGTTCAATCAACATTGTAGAGTTATTGCAGTCTTTTTAGTGCTTTGGTTCAATGATGTGAGAAACGCATCTTTAGTAAACAAAATAAAAGCTTGTTATAGAGTTGGAGTTTGTGGAAAACAGGTCGTTCGAGTTTCACCGATGATGTTTTCTAAAGGATGATCCTTGGTCCATTTGTTAACGTGTTCTGAGTTAGGGAGTGAGTGTGTCACAACGTAGGAATAATATCCCGGAGAATTGATGCTTCAGAATCATTTTCTGGAATTTGAATACCAAAGAATAGATCCGTTATTCATGTGTGCAACATCTAAGTCATGATTGTCTTCTTCAACATCGTTAGAAATGACAGGAGATCGAGTTTCGGGTGTTGTTTGAGAGTTACTAGGTGATGGTACATCTTGATCAACAGTTGTTGAGGAAGGTGAACCGGTTGATACAAAATTTTTCATATCTTACAACTTCATCACCTTTTATATAATTAACATCATGTTCTTGGCTATCAAACACTATGTGTAGGTTTTATATAATACATCAAACATATTATTACCCCAAACACAACCCATCCTACAACATTATACTCACAAACAACTTATTATCATATTCTTTAATTCCCTATCCAATACCATAAATTATCTTATCTACAAAACATTAATATCTTTTCCATCCCATCATATAACCTTACCTCAACTCATACCTCACCACCCCCCAACACCCATCAAGATAAAACATCAACTATTTAAATACTTTATACAAAACACAAAAACCAAACAAATATTATCCAATCCCCATCACCCTACACCAAAATACCTCCATCCAAGCTTACCTGCCACAACCCCAATCCCACTATTCTCCTCCTCCAACCCCCTCTAATTATCCCCCACGCCACCACCACCTGCCAGACCACCACACCAAAACCACCACATGATCAAGTAACAATCACACTACTATAACTCTCAACAACTCCCACAAAACTACATTACAAGACCGACTCCTAAACTTTCACCCCCTCAACCCCTGTTGCCTAACGCTCTAAATATTCCAGTAGATCTGTGCCCCCTAAAGTGATGCGCTTCCTAACATCCAACCTCTGACTCTCTCCAATCTCTGTTCACAATCATCCCCTCACTCACCCTCTAAAATCCTATACTGCATAAATGTAATCTATATACAATAAAAATATATACAAAATGTCCTCAGATACAACCCCCAACTAGCACTAACACAAATAAAGAAAAAAAAAATTAAGTACATAAACTATCTCCACAACCAGAGAGACATCCAGACCACACCATAAGTATCCATAAATTGTAATATAAATAACATACCCTACAAATATCTCCACACCAACTAGACTTTCTATAACTCGTACAATTCATATAAATCTCAAACTATAATACACCCCTCGCAACCCCCACTAACTCAAATCTCTCTCTCTCACACTCCTCTAAACCTCCCCATCAATGTATACTCAACATGTGTATAATAATAATTTGTGTACCTCCTTCAGAAATAATTTGCACGCATTCTATGTACTGTACACCACTCTATCATCAAACATATCTTATTATATACATCGTAAGCCTCCACCATCTCTATACCCACACCACATCCTTGACTAATCACTATATCTCATAACACAAGTTCTGTACACTAATCAGCTACTACCCTTCTCACTAGAAGTGCACACACTTCGCAAACTACCATACCATCCTCAGTCCGTTGTCAGTCTAGTCACTCAATCCTCCAAACATATCAACCTTATCAGATACCCATACTACTCAACCTCCCATATACCGTGACACCAATCTAAACTAATGTATAACCAAACGACTCTCACACAATCATAGAAACGACCTCACTGATCCAAGTGTATATAGAACACACGAAATACCTACATCACACTGAATCCACTGCAGTATGCACCTAATAAAACCAATCTCTTCACCACTCTCCCCTGTCGTCACTCCGCTCTCACCATGACCATCAATACTACCACTAACCTACTGATAAAGGTCCCCCACTATCATCAAACCCACACCAACCACACCTCCCAAAACCATATCCAAAACCCCCCATCCCCACCCCACCCCCCCCCCCCCACCCCTCCCCACACCCCTCCCACCACCCCCCCCCCCACAAACCAACATTTTCAACACACAAAACGCCCCCCCGTACAACTCCCACCCCACTCCCACCACCATCACCAATAACTATAACCCATAAAATCCCACCACAGACACAAATTAAACCCTCCTCCCTACATACACCAATAATACACTCATACACACTGAGCACAGTCTCAAATGTAAACTTATAAGAATACTATACACAAGACTCAAACTAAAATATTCATTTTCCTCCTCATCTCACTCGCCACCCTAATGCTTCAAAAGATTCCCCCACTCGCCACGTGCCCTCACCCACATCAGAGACCTCCCCCCCCCCCCCCCCACACACCACCAACTAACACCTCTACACTCCCACTGACCATACTTGTAATTAATGTGGTATATAACCCTTCCCCACTCCTTTCGGCCGCTCCCCCCAATTGTCGTGAGACCAACAAATAATAGGCAGAAAGTTTTGATTTCTCTCGTTAGACCCTCCCCCCGCTATCATATCGCGCAAACTAGTAGCGTTAACTACTCTTGTTTTCTGTTCATGTTTAGGCTCACCCAAACAACATGACCAGGTCTCCACGCACCCAATCGGTTGATTTGCAAACTGAATAAGTTTCACGTTAGATGAGTACACGTGAACTATATTGTTGAGTAGACGTAGTGCGATGATATAGGGGATATGATCTAGTGATGTACATAGCTCAGACTATATCTCTTTGACAGTCAGAGTGAAATAGTGTAGATGAGATAATGCTTAATTTTTGAGATAGATGGTATACTGTATCAAAGGTCACATCCTCTGACTAACCAAAGAAGACAGAAGTATACAGATTTAAGATTATCCTACCTGAGCCTGTCTCGCCACCTCGAAGTGTTGACAATTAATAGACCTCTAGCTTGTAGAAAACTTGTAAGACTGAGTAAAGTTGATAGATGTAAGCCCACGCTGAGTAAGGAACGTGCTATCGGCAAAAGCTTAACCAGGAGTATTAGATGTCGGATTTCTGAGAACTGAAAACTCTATAGTAAGAAATCTATTTGCCTTAATGTGAGAATAAGTTGTGACCTAAGCTACTTCTAAGTAGTAAACATTGATATCGTAAATTCCCAATCTGATAATCACCATATCCCAATATCTTTTCCATGTGATCATTTCTATAATTTGTACTCGCTACTCCAAAAAAAGTTTATGACGATATTGTGAGCCTGAGAACTGATCTTTCCGGTCATGTATGCTTCGAGCCAGCCTGGAGTCACAAATACCAGAGAACAATTTTGGATGGATCCTCATCGAGATTTAGAGGGAGAAGATGTAACATCAGAAACTTTGGATCTCACAAGGAATTGATCTGGATTCCTTTTTGAGTTAGCAGATAAAGATTTACGAACCTTAGAATTTGCTAGCAAGAGACATTTAGTTGTTTAGGGGGGGGACACATTTTTTTCATTATCTAGAACAGTTGGTTTTCATAAGGGCACTTCGTTAAGTTATGGTAATCTTGTTAAAGGCGCCGCATGCCTACTATAGTGATAGTCCGGGCCAGTAGGTCTCCCAAATTTTATTTAATATTTGTAAACAACTTTCCTGAATTGGTTTCCATACTTATCTCTTTGATTTTTCTTATACGATTTAGATTTTACACGAGACATTTCACATTATTTCCTTTACAATTCATGAAAATCAAGACACACACCAAACATCATGATTTATCAGATGCATTCTCATGAGATCTCCAGTGTTGACATCTTTGACTGGACTAGAATACCAGCCGATATAGTATTAGAAGGTCTACATGGAAGAATATGTAAGAACGCCATCTCTCATATCCAAATGTTTCACTATGAAGTACCCTCCAATCGCAGCTAACCAACCCCTAAAGAGCGAGCACACAACCACGCCTCTGTGAAGGATACCCTAGCTCCCTCTCGAGTAATCCTCTCAGCGCATCGCCCCTGCCCTCCCTCCAGGTGCCCCCCCCCCTCCACCGTAGTAGTTAATCTTAGGCCCTTGAACTTGTCGCAAATTCATCAACACAAATATACTTTATTTTTTTAAACAGATTTAAACTTTTCCTAAGGTGGAAGTGGTTTTTTTGACTTTTTTTTTTTTATTTTAAGTATCACACACACACACCACACACACCTCACAAATATTTTTAATATATATATTTATTTATATAGTTATATATATATATATATATATGATATTCGTTAAATAATAAGGAAGATTAACAATTATAGTTAGTTAAGTATTTTCCGTTCGGGTTCTAAATATTAACTTTTAGACAAAGTTGTCTTCAATAACACTTCCGGGTCGTTTTTCCCTCGGACGAACCCGTCCGAATTGAAAAATCAGGGGTTAAGTTCGTGATCGCGGTGTTTGTCGAATGTTTTTTAAAAAGATTTTTTTGATTTTGGTTTCTAATAATCCTACTTGACATATTTGATAAGTAATTAAAAGCTATAAAACGAGCAAAGCAATATAAAACAATTAAACATGTAAGATTTTAAACAAAAAATGAGTTATTAAACGAGTCCAACTAAGCAGACTATGATAAATTCATATTTTTAAAATTGCAAACTTCTAAAAATAAATCCTACATTAAAAGAAATTATATTTTTTTTTTATTTTTTTTTTATTTTTTTTATTTGAAAAAAAAAACTTTAATCTAAATAAATGTCGCAAATTAATAATCTCTAATCATATTTTAAATCCGCACTAATTTCTAAACACTAAGATGAAGCAAATTAATCAACTACTGAAACATGGCAACTCGTTATTTTCATCAAGAGATAACAAATAAATTCTACACTTAAGCATACGCAAAAATTCAAATAGGCAACACATATTTATAAAAACATAAATAAATCTACTTTAAGTATTGAAAAAAAAATTAGAAAGTGGAACCGAAATGATGAGCCGCAATTTAAACGTAAACCACCCGATTTATTTAGCTAAAGCAAATAATCAAATTCGGTCTGCTAAATAAATCCTTAAGCTCCACGCCTCATGAGTTGAACCGATTTCGTCATCATAACACAAACAAAGATGAGACAAATATTAACACTTAATAAAAACTTTTAATAACATTTTAAAACTATTCTAAACCAAATATTGTTAAAACTGTTTTAGTAAAGATTTGTTAACCGTTTGGACAAAACAAATGGGCCAAGCCCAAATTTGATTTGTTATGTTTCAGTTGTAGAAATTGATAGCATAAATGGAAGCGAAACAGATTTGAAGAGTTTTGTAAATTTCAAAGAGACTTAAAACAATAAGCTAAAAGCTCTAGGAAAAGTGTAAGGTGTCAAAGGCTTATTTCAATAAGCTGAGTCTCAAACTTGTTGCACCTTCTTACTTAATTCCGAATCGAGCTAAAGATGAGAATAAGGAAAAACCGAAATAAGCATAAACTTGAAACACTCTAAAACTAATCGAAACCTAATTAATCTAATTTAAGACATAAAGATAAGACTTAAGCATTGTTCAAAATGAAGGAGAACAAGCTTAAATGGTTAAGCCGAGGATAAGCACTCATGGTCTCTTTTTTGATCTCGAAATAAGCTTAAAGTAATACTATGCAAAATCGAACAAAGAAAAGAAAAGAAGAGTAGAAAAGAAAAGATGATAAGCCAAAGCTTATCTAGATATATAAGCTTAGATCCAACCGAATAAGCTATAGGATAACTTATTTGAACCGAAAATAAGCTATGGAAACATTAAGCACAAAAGAGCTTATGCGAAAATAATCAAAAAAGAAAGGAAAGAAGAAGAGAATAAACAAACTGAGATTTAGCAATTTAACCAAATTCATCTTCATAAATAAGCCAAAAGATCTTGACAATATTATTGAAATAAAGATGATAAACTTTTTAAAGCTTTTAACAAAGAATCCTTACATAAATGAAAGAAATAGCTGATGTGTTACAAAGACAAAAATCTCGAAATTAAGCTACGGTAAAGACTAAAAAAATATAAGCTTAAAAAAAACTATACTACTTTTAAAACTATCTAAAAAAAACCAAAGATAAAGATCCCCATATTATCTTTGCGTTTGTAATTAACGGCCCTTTTTATATCCACGCCTATCTCATTTTAAAAAAGCCCTCATCATTCTTTTGCCTTCGGGATCACAATTCCTATGAGACAGCTCACACATTTTTGACTCCAACCAAAACAAATTGCCAACCGTGCAATTTGTTATTGCGTTATTCAACGCATATCCTTTCCTCAGTTAGATAAATTCGCAAATTATTTGAGAGATTTTTATTTTTTTTAGAACTTCTTCCTGCCTTGTGGTGCCTTTTCTTATTTGCTATTCATTTTGAGTGCGCCATCATGTGAATGAAAATGAATTAATATCATCACGTGATGATAACTTCATGTGCATGCTTCAATTCGATTTTTTTCTTGTATAGGGCTTTAATTGTTGGGCTTGAAAATGATATGGGCTGGCCCGGCCCATATAAAATAAAAAAATCTGGGGGGGGGGGGTTACCGGGCTGGCCCAATAAATTCCGAATAAAATACACGTTGAACTCATTTTCTACGCGCTCTTTATGATCCCCAGTGCTCGGTTTGTTCCGGTTTTGCCTTTGTTTTGTCCCTTTCTTGATATCCGTTACCTGCACATACACAAACACAAAAACAAGCATATACATTGTATTTTTCGTACATTTTTAGTCATTTAAGCTCGTTTTTATAGGTAAAAGGTATGTATAAAATAGCGAATACCAGTGGGCTTCTACTTTATTCTTCTGAGTACTACTTGGTGTTTGTTGAATTTTATTTTTCTTTGTATTGCCTGAAGGCTGTGATTCGCTAGCACTAGTAGACGGTTTTACTCCTGTAGAAGACAACATAGGTTTGTTAGAAACTAGTTTTGATGTTGAGGCTGTTTTTGTGATTGTGTTTTGTAACATTCCATAATTTCAAGTCATTTTCGACGTCATCTATTTTACGAGTTATTTTTTTTTTTTTTGTACGCTTTTCTCTTTTTTAATATAATAAAGTATCTAGGTTTTTAAAATCGCGTAAACTAAAAATCATATATTACGATTATGTAAACAGATACCAAAAACGAAATTAATAAGTATTCGTAAGCAAGACCATATACTACTTTTAGGAAAGTAGTAATCAATTTTTATATTTCTATTTTTGTCGGTTACGTAAAACGTTTATGCGTTTCGCAATATAAGATAGTTAGGCGAATCCCGAAATCAAAATCACTAAATATGCCAGAAATCTTAAACCCTAGATATTTTTTTAGATATTTGTTAGATATTTATCAAAAAAGATTTTTAGATATTTTCTTTAATATAACCCAAGTTAACTTAACTCTGAGTTCAGTGATTAACCTTAGTTAAAGCTCCTATTATATAAGCCTAAAACTAGGAAAAACACAATGACATAACTATAATTCTTAACAAATTTTTTCACAAATTATCTCTCATTTTCTCTAGTTCAAATATCACGGCTCACGCAAGAAACAATATCTCCATAACACTTCCATTACTTTGATTTTCTAGATCAAATACAAGTGTTCTTACATCTATTCTAAGGTGTTCTAAGAAAGATTGGAGGGTTGATTTCTCGTTTCGAAGATTTAAGAAAGTTTGTGCAAGATTCGGGTTTTAAAGGATTAAGGGTTTTTCTAGTGTTATAATCTCGGGTTTGATATCCAAAACAAGGGTTTAGATCATTTGTTCTTCATCATTCATCCTTCCTAAGGTTATCTAAATACCTTTATACTTTTCATTTCATGATTTTATTGTGTTACATGTTCTTTATAGCTAAATCACCATTTAGAACCTTTGAATATGTAAAAAGAGTTTTTACCTATGGTTATGAAATTATACACTTTTTCTTATGTCATGTTGTTGTATATATCATGGAATAATGGGATCTATAAGTATGTTAACATGTTGTTTAAGTATAAACATGATTATGTATAAATTAGGGTTTTTAAAGTGTTTAAAGAAAGTATACTCTTGGATAATAAAGGGCTGTTTAAATTCGACACTTATACAGTAGGTTTTGACTTTTTATAAAAATAATACGCCTCATGACGATTCCAAAATGATAAGAAACTTGAAAAACCGATTTATAACTGAAAATGTTAAGATAAATATACGATTTACGTTAATACGGGTTTATAAAACTATTTGTATAAAATTAATATTCATTACAGAAAAGTTATATTTAAAACATCAGAATATATGATATAACTTTTAAATACCAAGTTCTCTCGAAAGGAATCTCGCTACTATAAACAGATCTATAATTTTAAAAAAAAAAAAGAAAAAAAAAATTAATCGATATTAAATATACGACATTTTTGTGTTTTACCGCTAAATTAAAACAGTAAAATAAAAACGGGTTTATAGCTATTGTGAACAGTTAAAATTACTAGATTCCAACAGAAAGTGAAAATTTTAATATCTAATATTTTGATCACTCATCTTTGTACGAAATTGTGGCATAAGAAACGTCAAATTAGGGCTTTAAACTCGCAAAGTTATGTTTTTATTTACTTTAATACGATAATTATAAACATTTTTTCTTATCACCCAGAATTTTTTTCCAAAACAATTCGATGGTGTTGTGCTATATAGACTATATGTGGTAATAGTTATCAAAGTGCTATATTACTAGGGAATTTCATAATGAGGCCTCTTCGGATGTCGTATTGATGAACTGTTGGATTTACGATTTAAAGTATCCTAGCTCCTCGTACGTCATGTCATGACCTCTTAATTATGATAGCCCGAACGATAGTATGATGATAACTATATAGGATTGTACATGGTAGTTATTAGACGACGTACTTGAGTACTGATACGACCCATATTTACTTAGGTTGCTTTCGGATATTTCCGTGATACGTTTTCTGCCATTTACCTGATTATTTCATCACTTCACTCCTAAGGTGAGTTCATAGCCCCCATTTCTATCTCCTTGTTTTATAAACTCTACGGGGTGGAATTACATGCTTGTTTTACTACGGACACAAGTGTTTTGTTTTAAACTGTATGCTATCCAGATTATTACCTGCATATTATTGCATAAGTTACCATAGTGCCATCTAAGTCCCTACCATATTAATGATCCATGCAATTACACACTATTTATGAGCGCTAGTGGTAGTGGATAGATTATCGGGAACTAACAAATCCCACACCTTGATTTCCTTGGTCACAAGCTTGACCAGGTGCATTTAACATAAAAGAATATATGTAGGTTGTTTTTGGCGACACCCTAACCATTGGTGGCAAAAACTGTTTAGAGGCTTCGGGGTCATGAGTACTTAGTGTCAAATAATACTTGTTTTTGGACTTCGGAACTATGTACTTAGTTCCTCAATTACTTAAATTTGTGTGTCCTACTCTTTTAATTATAAACCTATGATTCTATCTAACCTTTGTGTTGACTCTTTAACATGGTTTAAATTTCAGGTCTCGATATAAGCTTGGATGGGAGCGTGATGGATATCGAGACAACGGGATTTTGTGTTTTATTAAATTCGATGCATACTTTATCTATAAAAACTTTGTTGTCTTTTAGGATTATTAAGCTTTTTTTTAAAGAACTTAGTAGTATGGCTTTTCTTTTCTCAAATCTTATGGGAATCCTAAATGTTATATACTCTATTTTTGCTCATAATGGCATCGAAATGTTACTTGTTTCTTTTATAAAAAGCCATTTTTAGGGTCGTTTCCTATATCTTGATTGTTGTTACTCATTCGCTGCATATAAGATTTTTGGGGGGGTGTTACAGATTGGTACCAGAGCCAAGGTTATAGGGAACTGGGTCATTTTCAAAACCTAGTCTATAACCACAAATTTTAAAGATTTTCCTTACTTTCATTTTCAAAATACAGAATCCTTCATCGCTGATCCGATATCCGCGCGTGCATTCCCTGATCCTTACTTGCTCTTTTGGTTATCATTATAGTATTATATAGTTTATATATATTACTTGGTTTAGATCCGATCTCTTATGCCTATCTTCTAGCGTATTACTATTCATTCGTATCGGTCGATTATATAAATATTGACCATTCCGATTAATTCATGATTATTATAAAATTCTTATTTTCTCGGTTAGTACCAACACTGTTTTACGAGGATGTACCTTAACCTTATATCACCATATTTTCAAAATTGACCTACTCCCGATCCGACTAGGAAGTTTCGATGTTATCATTGGCATGGATTGGTTGTCATACTACCGAGCTGTCATGGATTGTCCGTATTCCTCTTCCGAATGGCGAGATTCTTGAAGTCCAAGGCGAGAGGCCGGAAAAGGATTTTCGATCACTTGTGTGTATCAAGGCTGATGAAAAGAAGCTTGATGACATCCGGGTTGTCCGAGACTTCTCTGAGGTATTTCCAGATGATCTGTCAGGTTTACCTCTTGTGCGTGAGATGGAATTCCGCATCGATTTGATTCCAGACGCGTCACCAGTTGTTAAATCACCATACCTATTAGCTCCGTCAGAGATGCTAGAATTGTCGAACCAACTAAAAGAGCTTCAAGAGAAAGGCTTCATTCGACCTAGTCACTCACCATGGGGAGCACCTGTGCTTTTTGTCAAAAAGAAAGACGGTGCGATGAGAATGTGTATTGACTATAGAGAATTAAACAAGTTAACTATAAAGAACCGTTATCCTCTCCCTAGAATTGACGACTTGTTTGATCAATTACAAGGTGTGTGTTGTTTCTCCAAGATAGATCTTCGCTCAGAATATCATCAGTTGAGAGTCTGAGAGGAAGATATACCGAAGACCGCGTTTAGAACCCGATATGGGCACTTCGAGTTCACAGTCATGCCATTTGGGCTGACAAACGCACAAGCAATATTCATGGACTTAATGAACCGCGTCTACAAACCGTATTTAGACAATTTGTAATTGTGTTCATTGACGACATCTTAATCTACTCAAAGTCAGAAGAATAACATGAGGTTCACCTAAAGACGATTTTAGACTTACTCAAGAAAGAGAACTTATACGCCAAACTTTCAAAGTGCGAGTTTTGGTTGAAAGAAGTTCAGTTCCTAGGTTATGTGGTCAACCGTGACGGTATCCACGTGGATCCTAGCAAGGTTGAATCGGTCAAGAACTGGAAGACTCCTGAATCGTCAACTGAAATCCGTTCATTTTTAGGATTGGCGGGTTACTACCAGAGATTTATTGAGAATTTCTCCAAGATCGCAAAGCCCCTCACCCTGTTGACTCAAAAGAACAAGACATATGTGTGAGGCAACAAACAAGATGAAGCTTTCCACATTCTGAAGGAGAAGCTATGCAATGCTCCAGTGTTAGCACTTCCCGATGGACCAGACGACTTTGTGGTCTATTGTGATGCATCAAAACTAGGTTTCGGGTGTGTGCTAATGCAGAAGGGCAAAGTGATAGCGTATGCATCAAGACAGTTGAAGACACATGAGAAAAATTATACCACACACGACCTGGAATTGGGTGCGGTGGTGTTCGCTCTTAAAATCTGGAGACATTATCTTTATGGAACGAAAAGTGTTATCTACACTGACCACAAGAGTCTCCAGTACATCTTCGACCAGAAAGAGTTGAATATGCGCCAAAGGCGGTGGATCGAGCTGCTCAGTGACTACGAGTGTGAGATCAAATACCACCCGGGCAAGGCGAATGTGGTGGCCGATGCCTTGAGTAGGAAAGAAAGGCTTAAGCCAAGGCGAGTACGTGCTATGAGTATCACTATCCATTCTGGACTTAAGACTAAGATTTTGGAAGCACAGGGTGAAGCTTCCAAGGATCTCAAAGCCCCAACTGAATGGCTAAGAGGGTTAGAAATACACTTTGAACGACGAGAAGATGGTGAAATCTACTTCTTTGATCGTATCTGGATTCCATCAGTTGGTGGTGTAAGAAAACTGATCATGGACGAAGCTCATACTTCTAGATATTCAATACATCCAGGTGCAGACAAGATGTACCACGATCTGAGAGATTTGTATTGGTGGCCTGGTATGAAGAAAGACATTGCTGAGTACGTTAGCAGGTGTCTTACATGCTCTAAGATTAAAGCCGAACATCAGAAACCCTCAGGATTACTTCAACAACCGGAAATCCCTGAGTGGAAATGGGAGAAAATAACAATGGACTTAGTCACAAAGTTACCTAGAAGCAGCGGTGGGTATGATGCGATTTGGGTCATTGTAGATAGATTGACCAAGTCGGCTCACTTTTTACCCATTCGTGAAGATTTCAAAACAGAGAAGCTAGCAAGAATTTACATTAACGAGATCGTAGCAAGACATGGTGTACCAGTGTCAATCATTTCAGACCGTGATGGTCGATTCGCGTCACACTTATGGCAAGCTCTTCAGAAGGCGTTAGGTACAAAACTAAACATGAGTACGGCTTACCACCCTGAGACCGATGGTCAAAGTGAGCGTACCATTCAGACACTGGAGGATATGTTACGAGCTTGTGTAATGGATTTTGGTGGCAGTTGGGATACTCATCTTCCGTTGGTTGAGTTTTCTTATAATAACAGTTACCATGCGAGCATTAAGTGCGCGCCATTCGAGGCTCTATACGGGCGAAAGTGTAGATCTCCCGTGATATGGACTGAAGTGGGAGAAAATCAGCTTATTGGACCAGAACTTGTGCAAGAAACGACAGAAAAGATTTTTCAGATTAAGGAAAGGTTGATAACGGCAAGAAGTCGTCAGAAAAGCTATGCTGATAAGAGACGTAAGCCTCTTGAATTCGAAGTTGGAGACCGAGTGTTACTTAAGGTATCTCCGTGGAAAGGAGTGGTACGATTTGGTAAGAAAGGAAAGCTGGCACCACGGTATGTGGGACCGTTCGAAATAATAGAGCGTGTTGGACCAGTAGCCTATCGACTGAAGTTACCCCAGGAGCTGAGTTGTGTTCACGACACGTTTCATGTGTCGAACCTCAAGAAATGTTTGGCGGAGCCAGATGTTCAAGTGCCTTTGGACGAGATCGAGATTGATGAAAATCTGCGATTTGTCGAAGAACCTATTGAGATAGTGGAACGAGATGTGAAGAAGCTAAAGCGAAGAAGAATCCCATTGGTCAAAGTACGTTGGAACTCTCGGCAAGGAGCTGAGTATACTTGGGAACGTGAAGACCAATTCCGGAAGAAATATCCGAATCTCTTCTCTGAATCCGTACTTTCCTCAAGTGCCGCAACTTAAGCCTTGAGGACAAGGCTCTTCTAACCGGAGGAGACTGTAACATTCCGTATTTTCAGGTCATTTTCGACGTCATCTATTTTACGAGTTAATTTTTTTTCTCGTACGCGTTCGCTTTTAATATTAAGTATCAGGTTAAATCGCTGTAAATAAAAATCAACGTTAATGTAAACCGGACACCAAACGAAATTAAAGTATTTGTAAGCAAGCCATATCTTCTTTTAGG
This sequence comes from Tanacetum coccineum, assembly GCA_026074375.1. Taxonomy (NCBI): domain Eukaryota; kingdom Viridiplantae; phylum Streptophyta; class Magnoliopsida; order Asterales; family Asteraceae; genus Tanacetum; species Tanacetum coccineum. The sequence goes on from BQNB010019258.1 coordinate 61,562, forward strand.
AAAAAGTAGTATATCATCTTTTTATATTTTATTTTTTGTCGGTACGTAAAACGTTTACGTTTAGCATTTAAAACTCGTTTAGGCGACCCGGAAATCATAAATCACCAAATATGCCCTAAATAACCCTAGATATTTTTTTAGATATTTGTTAGATATTTTTTTTAGATATTTGTTAGATATTTTTTTAGATATTTGTTAGATATTTATCAAAAATATCTTTTAGATATTTTTCCTTTAACTTAACCACCTAGTTAACTTAACTAGAGTTCCTTAACCTTAGTTTTAACGCCCTTATAAGCACCTAAACTAGAAAAAACATAAAATCGTAACATATCATTTCTTAACAAATTTTCACACATTTCTCTCATTTATCTAATAATATATCACGGCTAAATACCATCTCCATTAACACATCCATTACTTTGATTTTCATAGATCTAAATACAGTGTTCTTTCATCTATTCTAAGGTGTTCTAAGAAAAGATATGAAGGGTTGATTTCTGTTTTGAAGATTTAAGAAAGTTTGTGCATGATTCGGCGTTTCAAAGGATTAAGGTTTTATAGTGTTATAATCTCGGGTTTGTTATCAAAACAAGGGTTTAGATTCATTTGTTCTCTCATCATTAATCTTCCTAAGGTTATCTAAATACCTTTTTACTTTTCATTTCATTGATTTTATGTGTTTTATGTTCTTTATAGCTAAATTCAACATTTTGAACCCTTGAATATGTAAAATGGAGTTTTTACCTATGGTTATGAAATTATACACTTTTTCTTATGTCATGTTGTTGTATATATCATGGAATAATGGATCTATAAGTATGTTAACATGTTGTTTAAGTATAAACATGATTATGTATAAATTAGGGTTTTTAAAGTGTTTAAAGAAAGTATACTCTTGGATAATAAAGGGCTGTTTAAATTCGACACTTATACAGTAGGTGTTGACTTTTTATAAAAATAATACGCCTCATGACGATTCCAAAATGATAAGAAACTTGAAAAACCAATTTATAACGAAAAAATACGCTTAAAAATAAGATTCTACGTTTATTAATACCGGGTTTATAAAAACATTTTTATAAAATTACTATTCACTTACAGAAAGTTATATTTTTAAAACATCAAATATATGATTTAACTTTTAAAATACGAGATCGTACTCACAGAAAGAATCGCTAAAAAACGGTACTATAACGAATAAAAAATACAACTTTTACGAGCTCTTTACGCTAATTAAAACGGTAAAAAGGGTTTATAGCTGTTGTGAACAGTAAAATTACTATTCATAACAGAAAGTTGAAAATTTTAATATTTAAGATTTTGATCACTCGTCTTTGTACGAAAGCGTGGGCATAAGAAACGTCAAATTTGGGCTTAAAACGCAAAATTTATGTTATATTTACTAAAACGATTGATTATAAACGTTTTACTTAATATCAACTCAATTTTTCCATATACCAATTAGATGGTGATTGAGCTATATAGACCGATATGTGGTTTAGTTATTCAAGTGCTATATTAATAGGGTAATTTCATAATGAGGCCTCTTCGGATGTCGTATTGATGACTGTTGGATTTATGTTTTAAAGTTTCCTGCTCCTCGTTCGTCATGTCTGGACCTTTAATTATGATAGCCCAATCGATAGTATGATGATAACTATATTGGATTGTACATGGTAGTATATTAGGAACGACGTCTTTGAGTTCTGATACGACCATATTAATTAGGTTGCTTTCGGTTATTTTCAGTGATGGGTTTTCTGCCATTTACCTGATTATTTCATTACTGCACCTCCTAAGGTAGTTCATAACCCCATTTCTTTCTAATTGTTTTATAAACTCTTACGGGGTGAATTACAATGCATGTTTTACTACGGACACAAGTGTTTTGTTTTACTTATTTATCTGCTATGCTATCCAGATTATTACTGCATATTATGCATAAGTTACAACGTCAATCTTAAGTCCCTACACATATCATGACCGTCAATTACACACTATTGTGAGCGGCTAGTGTTGTGGAAAGATCTATCGGAAATAAACATCCCCACCTTGAATTTCTGGTCTACAAGTTGACCTATGGTGCATTTTCACATTGAGAATAAACTTGTAGGTTGTTTTGGAAACACCCTTACCCAATTGGGGCAAAAAAACAGGTAAAGGTTCGGGGCTCATGAGCTTAGTGCAATAATACATGTTTTTGGACTTCGGAATATGTACTTAGTCCTACATTACTTAAATCTTGTGGTCCACACTTTTACTTATAAACCTATGAATTCACTCAACCTTTGTGTTGACCTTTAGCATGTTTAATTTCAGGTCCTCAGATATAAGCTTGGATGGGAGCCGTGATGGATATCGATGAAAACGGATTCTGTGTTTTAATTAAATTTGATGCAACTTTATCTATAAAAACTTATGTCGTCTTTTGGGATTATTAAGCTTTTGTTTAAAGAACTTATGTAGTATGTCTTTTCTTTTCAAAACTTATGCGACCTAATGTATAAACTCTGATTTTGCTATAATGCATCGAATGTTCTTGTTTAAAATGCCATTTTTAGGTCGTTTCCTATATCTTGATTGTTGTACTTTGACGTAGCACCCCAATGTTACCATTCCCCTGCATATCAGATTTTGGGGGTGTTACACATACCCAGTACTCTCACCACATTTGAGATAATACCTTTACAACTATTATACACTTTCAAAAATTATTTCCCTTCCCCTCTCTACCTGACAAAACCAGCCCCCTTCCCTTTCCCATAGTGAAAATCCTAACATTTGCTTTCCTTTTGTGTTTCCCACATACCTTAAACCATGTCTAACTTCAACCTAAGCACCAACACATGCCAAGTCCCCTCAAAATTGTCATATCCTCCTCTTGTCATTCATATGGGACGTTCCAAGGGGAATCCCCCCTCCCCATGCACACTCAAGGTCTAATTTAGAATAACAAGTCACTATTTGCTACAAAAGCCTCTTTTGACCACTCTACTTCTTGTGATATATAAAGAAACCTGTTAATACAAATAATGTCTAAAAACATTATTTATATCTTTCAACCTCTCGATATTTGAAGATAACAAAATGTAAAAACGTTTACGATAAAAATAAATGTTTACAAGTTATTAATCGTAAATTTCCATTTCAAATGTAAATCACTTAAGGTATGTATAAACAAATCATTAAACATGATTAGTGATCAAGAAAATAATTTTCCTTAACCATCACATGTTTACAAAAGTATTTTTACAAAAATAAATATATACAAAATACTTTTTAATTAAAAAAATGTTTTATTTAAACATATAAATTCAAATATGGTTTTCCTCCCAAAATGAAACCTTCTATACCAGATAAAACCTTCCCCACTAAAAGACAAAAATAGGAGCGTCAGTCTACGGCGGCCCCCTGATAGGCCTGGCGGCCCCGGATATATTTGGGACCGCCGGGATCGCCAGCAGTTACCGTTGGGTTTTCCTGCCTATAAACACTGCACTTTTCCTAGCTGAAAAACAGACCTCTTTGCACGAATTTTTCCAGTCTTCTTTCTCTCTCTAAAAACCTTCTTTCTCTCACTAAATATCTTGATCACTAACATTGTTTGATCTTGTTTCAAGTGATCCAATCTCTTCTTTCTCATCTCTCATCTCCTCTCTATCAAGTGCAAGAGAAGAACATTCGTATTCACCAAGAAACGAATTGTTTTAGTCTAGTGATATATCTCTCTTTCTTCTAAGAACCAAATCTCTATCTTGATTATCTTGTGTGATTTAAATTGGATAGTGTATAAATCTGATAGTGTAGATCTTGTGATTGTGTATTACTTGTGAAGTGGTAGATTGGTTCTAGCTAAGATTATGACTCGACATTTAGCTTAGTGACGGAAAACAACGTAAGCGACGTGTAAACGATTTTCTCCGCCTAAAGAGAGCTTGTTGACATAGTGAATTCTCGAGTATGATACTCAGGGAGTGGAGTAGGGCGAAGAGGAGCTTCGTAGCCGAACCACTATAAATCTTGGTGTCTTGGTTTGATTATTCCTTCTCTCATCTCTTTATATTGTTGTTATTCTTTCTATTGTTTGTTTAGTTATAACTAGTAGATATATACATTGTTGGTTCATATTGTTGGGTGGTCGAACATATACTCGGATCTAACAAATTTTAGAAGTAAAATTTAAAACCATAATTAACCAGTAAACTATTCTTCCCCTCCCCCCCTCCCCCTTCTAGTTTCCACAATTGGTATCAGAAGCCGAGGTCACTCAAGATTTTTAAAATATACTGTATTTTAAAGCTTGGATCATCTATGGATTCTGACAAATATCTAGAAGAGCAATCCATGCAAAGACCATCACTTTTTGAAAGTAACAGTTTTATTTATTGAAAAAATAGATTCGAAACATATGTTAATTTAAAAGATCTTGATCTTTGGCATGTTATTACTAACGGTGATTTTTAACCTATTCAACAAAATTCAGAAACCAAATTAGATGAGGTTATCCCTTTCGAAAAACAAAGTGATGATCTTAAAAAGAGGCTTGCGAAAAATAACGAAGCCAAAATGGCTATTTACAATGCTTTGCCAAGAAAAGAATATGAAAGAATTTTCATGTGTAATAGGGCAAAAAGAAATTTGGAAATCTTTGTTAATCACTCATCAAGGTAATAACCATGTCAAAGGTAACAAGATCGACCTTTTGGTACAATAATATGAACCATTCGTCATTTCTGAAGACGAATCTATAGATAGTATTTTTGCTAGATTTAATACTATTATTATTAATCTAAAAGCTCTTGATGAAGGTTATTCTAGCAAGAATTATGTTAGGAAGTTTCTTGGGGCTCTACATCCTAAATGAAGAGCAAAGGTCACGACGATAGAAGAGTCGAAAGACCTAACATCACTGTCACTGGATGAACTCATCGGGAAACTCAAAGTTCACGAGATGATCATCAAGAAAGATTTTGAAATAGTCAAAGCTAAAGGAGAAAGAAAATCTCTTGCTTTAAAGGCTAAGAAAGAATCTAGGGATGAGGAGTGTTCGACTTCCAGAAGTGAAGAAGAAGAATACGCCATGGTGGTTAGAGACTTCAAGAAGTTCTTCAAGAGAAGAGGTAGATTCGTGAGACAACCTCGGAACGACAAAAATACGTTTCAAAGAAGCCGAGATGACAAGAACGGCAAAAGTGATAGAAAATGTTTTAGATGCGGTGATCGAAATCATCTTATTGGAGAATGTCCAAAACCACCAAAAGATAAGAACCAAAGAGCATTCGTCAGAGGCACTTTGAGTGATAGCGATGAAGAAGATGATGAGAAGGCTAAAGATGAGAGTGTCTCGTAGCTCAAGTATCAAATGAGGTATGTTCTGATTCCTCTTACTTTAGTGATGAGAACTCATCAATAGATGATTTAGTTCTAGATAATGAATATGACAAACTATGCAAAATGAGTCTAAAAATAATCACAAAGAACAAAAGATTAAAAGCCGTTAGAAATAGCTTAGAAAAT